>JAJMHQ010000057.1:0-60411 GCA_030583255.1 Metschnikowia kunwiensis
AACGTGCCACAAAGGACTGCTTCTGCTGAAGTTCAGCCTGGGGCAGGCCCTGGCAGGAAGCTGGCTACAAGGTTTTCAATAGGTATATTGGGCTGATGAAGTCATTAACCTATGTCAGATGTGCCAGGCCAAAACGGGCCAAAAAGTCCCGTGCGCCGACGTAGCTTTAGACAAAGAGCAGTGGAAAACACGCGGCCGCAAATGGATGCCAAATTCGGTTCTATGGCGTCCAAAGTTATACATGGCACGTTGCGGTTGAAATGACCAGCTGCTCACTGTCGTACGGGACGTGCCACGGCCAGTGTTTCTCGTAGCGATTCTGGGCATATTCGAGGGCTCTGACTCGATCTCTTAATTCATGTGACAATCAACAGAGGAACGCACCAAGGTCACATAATGGGGCACTTTAGCCAGCAAAAGTTTACGATACTGCTGTAAACGAAGGGAGCATCTTCTAAACAAGATTACACTGCGGTCCAAGACATCTTCCACCTCGCGGAGAATGCTCACTTCTACCATTCAGGATAAGCACAGTGACTACCCGTGGTCCGGACAATGCTACAGTCCACATATCTCACGAGTCTCCAATGTGCAATCTAATCACCACGCACTGTCCAACGTGCGCTGAACTGCTGGTGGCCGAAAGAACGGCCGAATTCACGACATTAACGTTTTCGAGTGGCAAAAAAAAAAGAGTGGAATGAAAAGTCGTGGTGCCGAAAACAAACAAACAATAAACTTCATCCCGATCCAGGCTCGCACGCTGTGCGCATATTTAAGGTTTGCAACGGTCGCATGCACCAGGAAAGAAAACGACAACAGACAGCAGAAAATAATAAAACGAGAACCCGACCAGTCACTTCGTGGCCAGTCTATGGCCAAAAGCGAAAAAAGGGGACCCTCTTTTCCTGCACTATATAAAGCAGGGCCCCGCCTCGTAGTGCTTCTTTTCGCTGCTGGAGCCCTCTCAGTCACTACGCCTTCTTTTTTCCCGTGTGCACTCGCTCGCAGCACCTAGTTTTTTATCTGGTTCTAGACTCATCAGTCTCCCGTTAATGGCTACTAGCTTTCAACGACTCCCAAACAATACATAGCAGGCCGCACACAGCCCTCCTCTGGTCTTGGCCCCTGTTCCCGGCTTCGTTTTCCCCGTTTTCCCCGTGCTTGGCGACACCTCCGGTTTGACCGATCTCAACCGTGACCAAAATCGCCTGGTTTCCAGTGGCCACCTACACAATGTCACTACGGTATCTCCCGCTCCTTGTATTTCTGTTGCTCCTCGGGCTGGCCCTTGGAGGGTTTATACGCACCCACAGCTTGGCGAACCTCAACTACACGGAAGTAGCACTAGACCCGTTTATTATCTTCGTGACCATCGACGTGGACAACAAGCTCATGAAGTTTTTGATCAACACACAGGTGATAGACGCCGAGAACTCCACGACCACACGCCCGGTGGTGACCGACGTGGACTTTGTGACCAACCGGTACACCACTCTACACGTTGAAATCGACTTCATGGGCAAGACGTTCATCAACGAGAACTTGCGCTTCTGTGACATATTGGCCGTGAAGAACACCTCCAGCACCGACGACACGTACCGGTTCAACGGGTTGTCTTCAGCGACCTCGCTGACGGATGACGGCTCTGCCACGGGCAGCCCAGATATCCCCGGCCACAAACACCCATCCAACGGCAGTATAGAAAACTACGCCGTGCAGGTGGACACCACAGGTATCAACCTCAACACCAGGCAGACGTTTTTCAACAACACGCCGGTGGACGGCTCCATGGCCACCTCCAACTCTTCCGTGGAGGCGCTTTTCTCCAACTCCACCGGGGACTTGATACAGTGCCCGCTCTACGTGAACGACTCCATTGCATTCTACTACCAGGCAGACGTAAGCAGCAACTACCAGAACTTCGGGTCCTACTCTGTGCGCTTCACGGTTGTTTCCAACAACGAAAACTCAGATGTCATCGGCGGCGCCATGGCGTACGTGACCTCCTCCGCCAAGTCAAAGGGCCTCGAGACGTTGCTCTTTTACGGCGTGTTGAGTATTGTCGTGTGCGCGTGCGTGATGCACTTTATGATTATTGTGTCGTCGCCGGACCAGGAATCGCAAAACCCCTTCTTGATTGAAGCCTCGGCGATTTGCAACGAGGGGCTCCTAAAGCAGTTGGAGGCTCACCCGCTCACCTTGATGTCGTACTTGCAATTTGCTCTTTTCATGAGCGGGTTGAACATCCTGTATCCCGGGTTCTTCCAGTATTTGATGGGCCGCATCGATTGGTGCGCCCTTCTCAGTATCAACGTGTTACACAGGTGGACGTCGCTACCCTCCCCAGAGCTGGACAACGTGTACATGACTTACTACAGTGGACTCAAGTCCTTGGCACAGTATAGCGACAACGGGTTCACACATTACAGCTGGCCCAACTTCATTGTGTGCTTTCTCATCTGGACCTTTTGTGGCATGGCAGGCTACCAGATCTTCATTCTCTTGAAATCGTTCTCGCTGAGCACGGTCTCGCCGTCGTTCTTGCGCAACTTCTTTGGCCATCGAACTGAAAACAGCAACTTGTCGGTGGAGAAGGACTCCCGCAATTCGAGCTTCAGGTACTCGTTGACTACCAATATGTGGGCTTTGCTTGGCCACATTCTACGGGACTTCTTGAATACCTTCGGATTCCCGTTCTTGGTGTTGACCATTTACATGCTATTCATCGCCTCCAGTTTGAGTGACACACATGGAGAAATGATCGAGTTGACTGAAGCAAACGCATTCGGTGCCACTGTTCCCTACGATACTCTAAATCCATACCACATAGGGTGTCTTTTTCATGGCTCAAAAAGCAAAGGGGTGAATAACGAGATCCACAACCTGAATCCAGAGATCCCCATTGTGAGCGTGGTATTTGGCGTGATCACGCTAGCCGCGTGGATCTTATCCGCGTTGTTTTTTTTATATTACTATATCCTGCCAATTCTGGTGAGAGGACACGAGAAACAGAACGTGACAAAGCTATATACCTCAGTCAAGGCCATCGTCACATGGGCGTTCTTATACAATGCCTACAAACCGTCGAAGGTATACTACGTGGCGGTCGACCTATTTGGATGCATTTTTGAACTGATTGTTATCGCCGCTCTACAGAACTATGGAATAGAGCAAGTTGCTCTCATGGTTGTTATCGAGTTTGCGAAGTTTGTTTTGCTTTTCACAGTCCGCCCGCTCTTTTTGAAGATGTCGTGGCACTCGTTGCCAGTGATCATGCAGACCTCTCGTCTCATTGTGACTGTTCTTAACATCCCTTATTTGAGACAACTCAATGTGTCCGAAGCAAGTCGCACCTACGTTTCGTACGTGCAAATGCTTCTCCATTGCATTGTTGCAGTGGCTTACGTCTTGCACTTGATCTACTGTCTTGCGATCACGATAACGGCCGCTGTGAAGTCGCATAGAGCAACTCTGTCAGACGCGAAATCCACAAAGGAGGATGCGAACGTGGAGGGCTCGGGCTTGTTTGACGAATTTGAGTTCAAGCAGGTTTCGATGCAAAGGGCTGCACTCTTCGAGAAACACCAGGACAAAGCCTCCACGAGCAGCAGCTTGGACGATGGCGAAGTGGACTACTATAGGTCGAAAAGCGAACGCATCTTGCGCAATATGGAATCTCGCGGGCATCAACTGCACTCAGAGAGTGAAGCTGGTGCTGACGACTCGAGCTTAGACTATCGACAAGCAGAGAACCGAATCCGTGAGACGGACTACACAACCAGAGAGGCCGACCGGATTTACTATAAGTACTTCTCAGCCGACGAGATGGATCCGGAGATGAAGGCGTTGTGGGAGTCGAGAGACTGGAATAACAATATCAAACCTTTGCAGGCCAAAGGCGAGAATTCCAGCTCCCAAAAGGGCGTTTTGGCCAAAGTGTGGGCAGGGTTGCGGCCCGAGAAGAAGAAGGGCTTCGAGGTGGTTCGGCGTCGGCCCATCATAGTGACACAGACGGTCGCGAACGTGGACGAGGCAGAGGACTCGGAGCAAGACACATGACGTGCGTTCCCAGAAGATAAAAAGTCATTTATACCCTTTATTTTGATACATACCTGCTACAGTAGCCTAGCCCAACCGTTTCTTCTTCTTGGGCTGGGGCTCGGATCCCTCAAACGTATCCTTTTTCATAATGTTCCTCAAAAGCTTCTCGTCGTCGATGACGGTGAAGTGTAGTTCCCCCGTTTTGAACACTTTCTCGGTGTCCATGCAGTTTTGCAAGGAGATACACTCCGAAACGAGGACCGCCATCGCCATTTCCAGTCGTGTGAGTGGCGTGTCCTTGGATGGAGGAAACCCTTTCATGGCCTTCCGCGGATACTCGCTGAGCCTGACCTTGAGAATGTTGGGGAAGTCTTTCATGAACTGCGCAGTGAGTTTGCGCGCCTCGAGAAGCTGGTACGATTTCTTGTACACCCTGCGGATGGCCCGGGACTTGACCTCCGACGACGCAGAGTTGAACGACTTCTTGTGGTTGATGGCTGCGATGATCACGAAAAGCTGTGTGAGGAACGTCAACTCGAAAATGACGTCGCCCGAGGCAAAGCAGTCGTACGCATCGAGCACAAACTTCTCGTCCTCTTCGGCCTCGATTTCCTCGAGGATCGCGAGGATCTCGTCGATCGTGTCCTTGGAAAGACTGGAGTTCTCGGCAAAGTACTTTTTGAAGGTGTCCAAGGAAACCTCGGCGAAGTCGTGTGCAGACCCTTGCTGCTCCACGTAGCCGTATCTTCGGAGAACCTCGGCATTCGGGTGCTCCGCGTAGATGTTGTATACCTGGCTGTCTTTTGCGATGGGTTTTATGCTCCGCATGACCAACCGGTCGCCGGTGACGAATAGACTGGCGTTGTGTTTATGGGTGTCTGCATTGAGGGTGTCTGCAAGGGGCACCATGGACTTGAGATGGACGGAGTTTTTGACGAGCTCGCTTGCACGCTCGTCAGATGTGTCGGATTCCGAATCGCTGGAGTCGGATCCCGAGTCGCGATGCGGTTCATGTTCATTCTCATTTTCGTGGTCATCCGGACTCTGATTCTGCTTCTCAGCTTGGATCTCATCCCCATCCTCATCCTCATCTTCGCTGTCTTCCGTGTTTCCGACGTCGAAAGAATACGCCAAGATGACGGCGGCCACGAGGAGGAATTCTGCAAGCGACACCGGGCCCACATACTTTTCGAACAACGGTGCCATTTTCTCGCACGTCTCCGCCGCAGCCTCCTGGCCCACGCGGTCCACGATATACGACGGGCTCAACATGCCCAACTCCGAGGGCTCCCAGAAAATCAACTGGTCGGATTTGTACGCCGGGTCGTTGAGGGGCAAAACATCGAAGTACGCGCTCCATGGCAGGTCTGCGCCCTTCACCTTCCACTCGTAAAGAAACACTAATATGAGCGCCTCCCACTGGCCCATGTTTGTGAGCTCCGTCTTGACATCTCGGTCCTTAGATAGCGAGCAAGAGTCTACGTTCAAGATCGCAGTTCTCGGTATGGAGAAAAGCTCCTCGTCCTCGGGGATATCGGCGGTGGCAAAAACACAGCGGCCCTGGCCCTGGTCACGGAGATCACGGATGGAGATTTTGGGCGAGAAATCCACCCGCTGGTCTGTGAGCCACGTGAGGAAGTTTTGTGTTCGTTCGTCAAACAGCATCGAAAGCACGCCAAAGTGTGGGGCGAATTTATGGAAAAAAAACGGGAAAGCCGGAGTGACGTTGGCAGTATGGAATATGCTAGCGAAGGCCGGAAAAAGCGAATCAGTGGTGTCTTGCAATTGGTACAGATCTTGTTTCCAAGCTATGGTGGATTTTTTCTCCTATTGTGAGATCGACACCGTATTCAGGAATGCAGATGAGATGCGTAGGAGCTGCGCTCCGCAAATCGTGGAATGCCGGCGGGGTTTGGCATGGCCTCGAAACGGCACCCTCAGCAAAAAAATCAAAGAAAAAAAGGACCCTCTTCGCCTGACGACCTTCTTTTATTCTGAATTTCCTGTTTGGCTGTCTTTTCACGGCTCTGGGCGGGTGCCACTCAAATCGCTGTCTCGGCGTTCCGGGGTTTCGGCATTTGACAGATAAACGCGACGAGCCAAAAGTCGTGATCTCTCTGAATCGCCACAGATTCTTCTAGGCCTGATTAAGAACCCTCTATATGGCCAGATGCGGATGTGGAAATTAAAAAAGCACTGAAACTCGCCTCTTTGGTATTTCCTCGCTTCACTGTGCCTTGGGCTTGACGTCGCTCTCACTCAACTGCCTAATGAGCACTCTTCCCCCAGGCAAAACACCAGATTCCTCGCTTTTCGCCCTCGAAAAAGCATCGTCCCCCACAGAAATCGCCATGTGGGTGCCGTCTGCAGAAAGCGCCATATGCGAAATCGCCCCTGGGGTCTCCCCATGCGTAAAAAGCTTCATTCTCTTTCTCTTGGCCCAGTTCCAGACACACACGTTTCCATCGCCACCGGCAGTAAGCAACGTGCCGTGTAGCGGATGAAAATCTAGGCCGGTGACCGGAAAAACGGAGTCCTCGCCGGCGTTCGGGTCCCGGCTGCGGTGGCACTTGAACGCGTATTTCTGCGCCTGGGATTCGGCCAGTTCGTCGTAATATTCCACGGAAACGCGTCCGTCCACGCTGCTGAGCGCGTAACCGTCGCCCGAGGGGAAGATTCGTAGGTTCGTCACCTGGAAACGGAGGCCCGTGGCGCGTACCAGCACCGGCAGAACGATGTTCCGCACGTCGTAGATCTCGACCGCCAGCTGCGACTTGCCTAGCGTCACGAGGTTCGGGCACGTGTCCATGGCGAAGATTTTGCCCGGTGTTTTCTGCTGGTGGGCCAAGCGCGGTGTGCGGGGGTCGAAGAGAACGATATTTCCATCGTACGAGGTGGCTACAAAGGAGGTACTATCTAAAGGACGGATGCAGTTGACTCCGCTGGAGACACCCGCAACACGCGGAGCCGCAGAATCGCCCCCCAGCGCGGGCCCGGCGATGGCGGGCCTCGAAAAACACGTGTTTTCGTAGTCCACACACCGGATCGTGCCGTCCAAGAGTCCAGCGTACGTGGTGCCGTAGCTGGAGTGCGCTACTGCGAGTACAGGTGCGGGCGAAGTGAGCCCAAGCGCCAACCTCTGCTTTTTGTAGTTATATAGCCGCACCGAATTGTCGTACGACGCCACTAGCACGGTGTCGCTGGCCAGGGGGAAGCTGACCAGAGAAACAGCGCTGAGAGCCGCTGGGGTCGGTAGCGCCACGAACGACATGAGACTTTATGGGCGCAGATTCAGCACTTACACGGGTATCTTAGGGTTATAACGCACCACTATGGTGGAGATGGGTCAAGTCGTGGTCGTGTGCGAGCAGGTCACGTGGACCGAGTCACGTGACTTTGAACTGCTCCGTTCACGCCACGCGCAGGCTGGCGAGTTCGGGCGGGCGGATTGACTAGGCACGCACGGAATGAAAGGCAGCCCCTTTTTTGAAATCTCCATATTCGTCTGGAATGTGACTTCCCGCCTCCAGCGAACCTCGGCGCCGCGAAGCGTCGGCGACAGGTGACAGAGCCTATCTGCAGGACTTTCGTCCCGAATGCGGGATATCCGTTTTCCACATGACGTATGGGTACTGCGCACAGTGCTACCAGCGTGTTCACCCGCGTCCGCTTCACTCAGATTCGCTCCCCTTTGGGCGATTGCATGCGCTCGTCCAGGTATAAATACGGGCCCCGGGCCCATTCCCGTTTTTCTGTCCCATTCTTTTCACACACAAAAATGGATTTCAACAATTTGGTCAACAAAGGTAAGGAGGCGCTCGCCGGCAAGGACGGCAAGGTCGACTACAGCGGTCTTCAGAAGGATGCCCTGGAGGCTTACAAGACCTTCAACAGCACCGACGGTTCTGTGCAGGACAAGGCTACTGCTGCCTACTCCGGCTACCAGAAGGGTCACTCCAGCGGTGGCGCGTCCAGCGAGACCAAGGAGTCTAAATAGATGTGTCCAGCTTAGTAGTTTTGAATAATACAGATTTTAGACGAAACAATGTAGGGTTTTTAGTCGTGTAGGGGGTATGCGGATAGATAAGCGGAGTGTGCCATTGTGCAGGACATACCGGAACTGGCTGGAAGCTTTATTTTGCATAGGACTTTTTTCGGGAAAAATATTGTTCTTTCGGGGCAGTGGGTCTAAAAAGAGGAAGAGGGGACGGGATTGTGGTCACGGTTACGGCTTGTGGCCGTGCAAGAAAAAGAGCGAAACGGGGTTACTGAGGGGAACACGCTTATATCTCGTTGAAATGGTTGAGCGGCAATGGGCGTTGTTCCATTGGTCTGTCATTATTTGAATGATCGCGTGACCATAGCAGGACCGTTTACGGGGAAAACGTTTATTTACGGTCGTGCGTATACCAGAGATTGAACCACGTTCCAGGGGTTCAGTTCTTGGTTGAGCGATTTCAATTCTTTTCGAACGTTTCGATAAGAAGAACATCGGGAGTTTGCTCGTGGGTGCAGCGATATATGTGCTATTTATGGGCCATATCTGGGCCGTACATGTGCCGACATTGCGCCTCAATACTTCCTTCATAGCTTTCTAGGATTCCTTGAAGGATCAATGTATGCAATGAAAATTGAAATTTCGCCCCCTTGGGCGAAGAATCATACTAGAACATGCATCAAAGATCTATACAACGGCCATGCACCTTCTCCGTAGCCTCTATCCCTCGAAATCGATTCTTAGCCAAATGAGACACAATCGACGAATCAGTAACGTCTCACAATGATGCCAGGCTATTCCCTTTCTGCAGTTTAAACTGAAAATCTTCCCTGACCGTCACGTTTGGCCACAAATCCATTTTTGTTCTCATCCATCGGAGCAAACGCACCCCAGCTGCTACAAATAGTAGGGCCCCACAATGGCTGCGGCTTGAGCCTTATTAACTTACCCAAATTGAGCAAACAAAGAGCTCACACAAGGCTGATTCCGCGTGGGATGCCACGCCAATTTTCACACAATGGAGCAATGAAATAGGTGTTAATCTCCCTTGCACGCATATCGGTATTGTCAATGCTAGTCGACGGCCATTACCCGTGAAGGCAGATTCAAGAGACGAGCCGTGAAGCTTCGATTGTAAAGCAGGGTCAGCCGTCAATTGAGGGGAAACTGGGAATGTGGCAGAAACTCCGGGATCTGTGGACTTGAGGCCGCGAGAGACTACCGAAGCTGGACAATAGGGCGAACAGAAAGGGCATTGTGCTTCCCCTCTCTAACCGTGCAGCCGGATGGACTTTTCACGCGGATCCGTCGGTTTTCTATAAATGTCTCTGGTTCCACGAGAATTTGACCCAGCTCCAAAATGAAGACTCTGTTCGCTATAGTCGGGTTTCTAACGGCAGTATCAGCTGCGCTAGTACGCGAGAACACCTCTTCTACTCACACACGTCCACAACAGGCGGGTTTTGGATTGCTCGACCTGGAATACGACGGAGTGTCGAAAAGAGAGTCCGACGACGAGAACCTGGGCTTGCTGGAGACCGTGGTCGCTTATCTTCTTGAGAAACCAGACCCACCAGAACAGCCCAAAACCATTCCGCCGTTTTCCGTTCTGAACGCGCAGAAAAAGCCCGGGGACGAGCTCCAGTTCCAAGACTACGATTTCAAGCAGCTCCGTGACTTCAAGAGCCTGTTGCACGTGTTTTTTCCCGCCATATTGCTCCATGCGAACGACTTCCAGGATGATCGGTTCGGGAATAGTAAGCAACGGTTCGAGGCGGAAATGCTCAGGTTGGGCGAAGACTACGCCAAAATGACCTACTCCGGAAACCTCTTCCGCAGTGCCGCCTCGCGGCCATTCCATATTGCCCGTTCGTTGTTTCTGTTGTTGCAGTACCGACACTCGTTGCGGCATAGGTATTCAGGAAGCAACGGCCAATTTGCAATCGACAGGCCCTACGGGGTCTATGCGTTGAAGCTCGTTGATTTGGAGCTATACTTGTTCAACTGCTTCAGCCCAGACATCGTGCTCGACACCGGCAGCAAGTATGCGGCTACGATCGTGGAGGCCACGTCCCGCTTTGAGGCGTTGACGAAGGAATTCCACGAATCGGTTCCCGCCAATGCGGTGCTCTTTTACGTGCTCAGCCGGGAAAACGACCGAATTAGGGCCAAGCTTCAGAACTTGAGGAAGAAGATGACCACCCAGAGGAAAGAGAAGAACGCCGAGGATGACAGCGCGAACATTGCCAAAATCGACATGCCAATAGGGGTGGACGAGGCCCGTGTCTACAAAAATGCCGCTGCAGCGCCGCAGCCGGTGTTGGACAAGTTGGCCAGTTCGTTTGGCTCCATCATCCAGGCCTTGGCGGACTGCTTCACCAATTTGGAAATCGACGTCGACAAGTACAACGTGGCGAAGGAGGCCATCCGGAAAGTGGCGGGCCTTCTCGGCCAGCCCGGATATCCGGACGAGGCAAAACTCCGAGTGCACAACTTTTTGGCAGACATCTCGGCAGAGACAAAGCACATGGATGAGTTGGTGTCTCGGGCAGGGGAGGGCGCCAAGAGCTTGGGGAGACAGCTGGAGACGGCACGTGACGTGTATTTCCAGGAGGTAGCGCTCCTTGAACGCCAGGCGGAGACGCTTTTCCGGAGTGTCATGGAGAACAAAGCCCTCAAACAGGGCTTTGACATGGCTGCGCCTAGGTCTGCTGTGGACCGACAGAAGCTCCGTATAAGTGTGATCCAGAATTCCATTGGGTCGCCACGCTGGGCCGGTGTTCCTGGCTTGCCAGAGCTCCAGCAGAAGGTTGCCAAGGTGGCGTCCAAAATCGACGGGTTGCTGGGGTTTTTGCAGCGAGTCGGCATGGAGCAGGCGAGGAAAAACGAGACAGAACAGGGATTAGCAGGTCCTGAGCCCAGTGCCCCGGACTACGAGGCGCTCTACTCTGAAATCATCGTGGAGCCCATCGACGTGCAGCTTGACGAAATCGAGAAGAGCTTACAGGCGCTTTTTAAGCCCACAGATTGGAGCGTTGAGCAGATCACCAGGCAGCTCCAGCGGCACAAGGCGCATTTTGAAGACATTATACGGGGGGCGCACGTGGGACGGATTCCGTTGACGAGTTCAAGGAAACACACCGTCAGCAACATCACCCAGCTTTTGGTGTCGCTCGAGGAGGTCTTCCAGCCGTAGTTCCAGGCCGTTGTGTGTGGCTGATACCTCTGAATTGCCAGTGGGGTGTGTTTTAGGCTTTATGGTCTGTGCCGGGACTGTAGGAAAAACGGTTTTGGTGGCTAATCTACTGATCTAAGTACTACCGTTGACATGGAGATGTAATGTCGAGCACTATCCAGCGAGATGAAAGCCAAGAGCCGCAAGTATAAAGCCAATTTTGTAAATTCTTTCAAAGACCTGTCATTACCAGAATTCCATAAAATTGGCGTGAAATACAGGTCCACCTAAGCCCTATCACGACCTTCCAGCTCACCGCAATCTTCGCCTGCAAAGAAACTGCCTCACTATCAGTGGCAAATAAAGGTCAAGAAAGAAAAATTATTGTCACCCTCTCCCGCCTGGGGATTCGGGAATACCCCTCAAAAGAGTCCCCCATGCGTCAACTCCCTATAAAACGAGCTAGTGCATGTGGTGGAGTTTCCCTCTACGGATGCCCCTCAAGCAGCCTATAAGTACAGCAGGCCGCCCTCAGGCCACCGTCAGCCATCACAGTTACAGCGATGGATTTCAACAACTTGATGAAAAAAGGCAACGATGCCACCGGAGGCAAGGAGAAGGGGGACAATGGAGATTTCCAGAAGGGGGCCGAGGAAGCCTTCAAGACATTCAACAGCACCGAGGGAAACTACCAAGAAAAGGCGTCCGCTGCTTTTCTGGAGTACCAGAGAAACCAGACCGGAGCCGCCAAGCTGGAGGAATTGGAGGAGGACGACGCAGCTACTTGAGGATGTTTAGTGTTTTTATGAAACGTGTTTGTTCAGGTGAGGGAAGCTATGTAGAGGTCCAGGCCAATGGGGCAGTAAAAGAAGAGTAGAGCAGTCAAAGAGTAGTAGAAAAGAGTGGTAAAATAATAGTAGTTAAACAGGTAGCAAAAGGAGAGTAGTAAAGGCAGTGTGGTAAAACGAGAGTAGTAGTAGAGTAGTGAAAGAGATTAGCGAAAACAAGAGTAGTAAAACGAGAATAGTAAAAGAAGTGTAGCAAGCCAGTAAAACAAGAGTAGCAGAACGGGAGTAGTAGAACAAGAATAGTAGCAACAGTAGCAAACCAACACAGTGTCTTCCAAAGATGTCAAGCCACCTCTGGTTTGCAAATGGTTGCATTGGCCAGTCACAGCCCCACTTTGGGCTAGTCCATTAGCATAGCGTTCCGTTTACGGATACTGGAGCAATCCTGGAGCGAACTCAGTCCTCCACCTGACACCTCAAACCATCAAATAGACAAGTATCTTGAAGTTTGATCTTATACAAGGATCTTCGTTTTAGGTCTTCCCATAGCCTATAGCCCCCGACCCAGACCAATCTTTCCCGACCTATTGCTCTTTCTTCCCTCAAATACAGCCCAATTATGAGCAGTTTAAGTTTCCTCTCCTGCTGTGTCTGTGAGTACTGCGTAGTCTCATTAAGGCCATACAATGTCATCATAGATACTTGCAATACCGCCTGATACGTCCTAGAATTCCCCTATTCAACGTCAAAGGACTGATTTCAGACAAGGAACAGTATACCCATACCGAAAATCTTCCCCCAAAGCATAGGTTCCACTCCAAGTTGTTCGGTCCCTAATTTTGAGCCAGGGTTTTGCGTTTCACGTCTTGAAGTCCAGCCGTTCGCAATTGTTACGCTGAGACCAAATTCATAGCCAAAGAGAAGCACCTCAGTATCATGGCGGATTTATTCGCTGATGTTTTAAGTAGCACAATAAGATCCTGTATTGGTCTACTAAGGCATGGGTCTGGCGTACGGTTGCGTCAAAAGGTTCAAAAGTGAATCCCTCTCAAAAGGGAATCTCACCTTGACCATCGACCTTCTACCAACTGTTCATACTGTCACACAGATCCATGCCACCCCACCACATATATTTGGATCTTGCTCCAGAATGTCCCGTGCTTTTTCCAAGATGAAATCGTGCCTCGTATTCCTCACGTTTACTCTATGCTGGCCGGTGCTCGGAGTCTTACTAGATACGACACCTTCCACGGAAACCCCGACTGGCCCAACACTCCCTATGCCGTCGACTACCATCACTGAACCCACACCAAGCACCGCAAAATCCGACGATATATTCGTCCTTGAAACCGAGATTGCAGGCGAGCTTCTCAACTGGTTCATAGCACGATTGAGGACATACATACACGACAGCCACTTCGATTTCACGGATTTCGCCGCCCAGAGGGAGAACCTAGGAAACACGCTAATGCACCTCCGCTTTCTAGCAAGCCCGGCCTTTCAATACAACTACGATCTCGTCGAAAAACACTCCTGGGCACGAGAGTTGTTCCTGGCGATGGGGAATTCCGTCGGAATATTGGCGGAACACCACGTGCCGCAATCGCCGGGGCTGCTGTTGCTCTTTAGAATGACAGAGCTAAATGTGCGGCTCATGGCCATGTTCGATCTGTATGGAGATCCGGATTGGGCGGTTGACAGGTACTCGCAAAGAGTGTCTTGTTTTCAAGGGCCGCGTACCGGTGGAAAAACGAGTTTGACGACTTGGGAAAATTGACTACAGATCTTATGCTTGTCTTTGCCGACCAGCTGGACCTGGCGCAGGCTAAGTTGGACGTGTTGGCAGAGAAGATGGAGCAACCGGGGAGAGTTAAGACATCCGCTGCATACAAGAGAGAAACCACGGGCAACTAGGACACTTAACTTGGGTTTAGTGCTTAGGAGGGAGTCAGAAAATGCACGGCCAAAACTGGACGCTTGTAAGTCCAGCCATACATGGTCGAATGTCACGTGAGTAGAGGTGGGTTGACATATATATTAATACGTACCGGGCTTTCAAGATTTGAAGCTTTTCGACATATCTTTGGAAATCATAGCGATACAGAGAAATCCTAAGAAATCATAAAGAATCAAAGATCCCAATCACCATATATTCCTGCACAGTCTCATTTGCTCCTCTTCCCCAGCCTTATCTAATCAGGCATGCACACTAACCATGGATCACCGCACGCCACAATCACCATCAAAAACCACATATCCTTCCAGTACACACTGAAGCTGGTCTATTACTGACAGCATTGGGATACATTTTCAAGGTATTCGAGAAAGCTGGTCTTTCTCTGGTTTAAGGATATTGCACACCACATCTAGGTGGTCCAGAGTCTATAACGTGGTACTGAACGGTATTCTGTCCACAGCAAGGACACAAAAAAGACCGAAAAAAAAGCCCGATTTTCTTCTCAGCGTATCTGCTGGAAGCGAGATCCCAAAATAGGCCGCCGTTTACTGGAATCTGTCTAGTCCTGGTCCTTTTTCTGGCCCACATCTCCACACCCCACATTCAACCGCCATGTACCTGAACTGGATCCCCCAGAACATCCAGAAACGCGTGTTTCTCTACATACTACAGCAGCTCTCGCTCTTTTCGGGAATCGAGCTCCCGAACTTGGAGGAGGTTTCGTTCAATAACATCCATCTCCGTGATGTGGAAATCGATCCGGAAAGAATCACAAAAATACCCGGGTTTAGGCTCCGCCACGGCACGCTTCTGGACGTCACACTTAAAGGAAGTGTTAAGGATGGCGCAAGACTAGAAATAGTGGGTGTAGACTTGGTCGTCGCGCCAAGTATAGACAACTTACGCGAGGACATAGAAAACGCCCAGGCGCTGTTGGCGCAAAGCTCTGCGGATTTGACACTGACGATTCTATTGGAAAGGGAGTCCGACATAAGAAAAGAAAACACGGCAGAAATGGGGCTGCTGGCGGCTAATTCAGGGGCTGCTGGCGAGAAACCCTCCCCGCTTTCACCCCTGCCGATGTCCGAGAAAAAACGCTCCAATTCCACTTCGTCTTCGTTGGGCGGCGTGATGTCACGGGCCATTGATATCGCGCTTCTGAAGCTCCAAATAAGGGTATCCAACGTCACTATAAAGGTGCTTATCGAACCTGCGGATCTCATTCTCCAGATTGAGGAATTGGTGTTTTCGTACAAAACTGTCATGAAGGTGATCAGCATCAAAGGTATCAAGGTCTGTGTGGGCAAACCGTTCCTGAATTCGGGCGTCACAGGTCGAAAGGGATCGTATAAACCGGGAACCCCGGAAGAGAAACTGCAAAACACACAAAATCCCGTGAACAAAGATTTCGACTCGGACAACAGCGATAGTGACGGATCCGACGATCTTGAAAATGAAGGTTCTGAATCGCTCATAGATAGTATGGTGTTCACACATGAAGAAGCTAGCTCTATTTATATGAGTGCTACATCCCAGACTTTTTCGGCCACAAAAGAGGACGTTTTGCCTCTCGAAACACCATCAGAGACTATTGTTTTGTTCCACATTGATGTCATTGATGTTCTGTTTCAAGACGTGTCTCCCCTATCGAACTTGAGGGTCGATATACACACAGTTAATGTATCGGCAGTCCCCCTCTTGCCCACCGCATCCATCGTTCTAAACAGCCTATCGAAGCTTTTTAAGTTGACCATCCACCAGCTTCGAAAACGGAGGTCTCTAAGGAAATCAGGACAAAATCCAGACTCTAAATCGGAGAAAAGTGACGATGATTCTCTGGATGAGAGCGAGGACGAGAGCGTGGATATTCTTGAAAAATTTCACATTGATAAGTTCGAAATCAGCCTCACATCTGCGTTAGAGGAATCAGGAACGTTTTCATCATTTGACGACGAGGTCAATATCATGCTTGCTAATTTCACCATGAAGGTCCGGAACGAAAACTTGACTTACGGCGGGTTGGAGACCTTTCAGATATTGCGGTACAGAAAAGGAGAGAAAAGCCAAGTTTTCCACTTTGATTCAATGGATACTACAAGTGCAGAAGCCGAAAGGCCAGCTAAACGAGCTGATATCCGATTTGAGCACTCAAAATCAAGTGATACATTGGCTGAACTCACAATTCTTATTTCACGGCCAGGTTTCTGTAAGCTCGAGGCGTCTTCTTTGAAGTACTTGATCAACTTTTTCCATTCGATCACAGCTGTCAATGAAAACATGAGCACTTTATTGAAAAACGTGAAGCAATTCAACGACCTTCAAAACTCGCAGCTGACACCTTCGGACAACTCAGCGTCGTCCGAAAACTCTACACAGGTTATACTTCAGACCTCATCGTTGGAAGCCGAGCTAAAGCTTTCTGAAAAGTCATTTATAAAAGTGCTTGTGTACCCCATTTCGTTCGATAAAGTCCAGGATCTGTGCACCATTCCGCGCATCAATGTGGACGTGTCCATGGATGAGATTGAAAAACGGGTATTGACCATTTCTGATGTGAACTTCTACTTTTCTCCCCAGAAATTCAATTCGTACCACTATTCTGTGGCTAATTTGGCGCGGAAATCTACCTGGAAGTCCTCAACTTCGCTCGTAGTCGGAGATGTGACAGGAAAAATGACTAAGGACCGCCTTTTGTTACTCTTGGAGAATACCAAGACTTTTCTGAATGACCTTAGAATTTCCAATAACATCAATTGCATGGCAGAAACCTTCGCTAATGAGTCGCCCTCAAAGACGACGTTTTCTCAGCCCTCCAATCTTATGTCATCGATTTACGCAGGCCAAAGTCGATTCAAGCGCTTGAACAATACCCAGATAATGTTCGGGGAAGTTCACAGCCCTGCGGTATCGGTGAGAGCGTTCATAAATTCTGTGAAATTCACACTCACCGATGTCAGCCCTGCTTTTGGTGATTTTGAAATGACGACAAACGGGATTGAAATGCTCCGTCTAAGCAGCGGTATGTGTGGCAACATCACCTCTATGAACATCAAAAGAAGCCATTCTTCCGACAGCCTATTGTCGCATATAACGAAGGAGAACCCAATTGTGCAGTTCCGAAGAAAGGGCGACGAAAGGCTTGTTTTTGAGGTCGTTTGCCGGGGGTTCATGGTCGACTATCATGTGAGTTGGCTCAGTTTGTTGAGCTCCCCCAAGAGCCTGGCCACTGTCAAACGGGCCGAAGAAAACGAAAGGAAAATGCCCACCAGAGAGCAAAACTCACGAGACGAAGGAGTGGACATTCGACTTATTTTCCACGACTTTGCCTTTGGCATGGTGCCCGGAAGATTGCAAAGCAAGCTCTTTTTGACGGGCGCAAATGGGAGTCTGGACGTCAGCTTGAAGTCCGACCAACACTGTATGAAGAGCTCCTTTCGTGATTTGAGGATATCCTTGATGGACGACATCAAAAGTCTTCGGGCTGTTGAAAGCACATCCTCAATCAACTCCACCTTACTGGCTGCAGGTTGTGTGGATATAGGCCAGGTCAATCTCGTGCATGTTGGGTTAGCTTTATCCACTGATATCGAGTCCGTCAAGGCAAAAAACGTGGGACTTTTTGAGGAATTGGCTGTGGTTGAAGTGAAAATCAACATCGACAACGTCTGTCTCGATGTTTGTGCCGATTCTGCGCACACTTTACTTCAGACCATCAATGACCTTAAAGAGCCGGTTCTTTTTAAGGATGAGGAGAAGTACAGAGTACGCGTGAACGGCGATTTTGCTCTTCCACCTGATGTACTCGAACCTTTGGGCCATGATGGAGAAAGTTCGAATCAAAGTGGGACAGTGAGAAACGCAAAAGATGAATTCTGTTTCGTGGATGAGTACTACAGCGAAAGACGATCTGATGGGCTTAATAAACGTCTCAGCAGTGTGGATCTTAATAGCTCATCGCTGGCTTCAAAAGAGGGGTCCTCGCTCCACCTAGTCGAAAGCCATTTTATTGAAAAAGAGTACCCGGCTTCCAATGTGGTTTTGCCCTTTTCGCTAGTGTTGCATGTGAAACAAGCCGAGGCTTACTTGCATGACGGTTATGATTGGAAATCCACGAGAAAGTCCATCAAAGGTGCAGTCCAGGCCTTTGAAAAGCGGTCGCTTGAATTAGCACGCCAACAAAAGGAACAACCAGCCGAGGAGCCATCCTTAACTGAACGCGAAACATCAAATTCGGACGACGATGAGCCCTCAGAACCGCCGCAATCGCAAAAGCTCACTCAGACGCTCTTCCAGTCCATCCACATTGAGACAGATCCAATGTTCAGTACCGCCAACCTCGTGGAAATCATCAATGAACAGGTGCGGGGCGGTTCTCTCGATAGTGCTGATGCCCATACAAACGTCAGGGTGGACAAAAGTTTTAAGGACCTCAAACTTAAACGGTCTCGTAGCCACAAGGTTTCTGCGGAGTGCAAGAACATCGCAGTCAAAGTCAAAACTTACCCAGACGAGTCAGACGAATCACGGACGTCAAAGTCCGCTATTGTGAATAAGGCAGAGGTGTTTCTAGGTACTGTTGATGTGAAAGATAACGTTCCGACGTCGACGTGGAACAGATTGTTGACGTACATGAACGCACTTGGAGAGCGTGAAATTGGTACCAACATGCTCGCATTAAGCATCACAAATGTGCGTCCCGATTCCCGAATGCCATATGCGGAAGCCGTCATTTCTTTGCGCGTTCTTCCCCTCCGTCTATTTGTCGATCAGGACACGTTAGGATTCGTGACGCGTTTCTTCGGATTCAGAGACGCGAGATTTGCGCTTCCAGTGGACGAGATTCTCTATGTGCAAAAGCTCACCATCGACCCGTTACGGATAAAATTTGACTATAAGCCAAAGTCGATCGACTACGCAGGAATTCGTTCAGGTAACAACGCAGAGTTGGCGAACTTCTTCATTTTGGACGGCTCAGATTTGAAGCTCAGGAAGGCAGTCATTTACGGCGCCCACGGGTTCCCCAAAATTGGCCGGGCGCTTGGCCAAATCTACGGCCCGTACATCCAAAGATATCAGCTTTCGGGTCTCCTTTCTGGACTTGCACCGGTGAAATCGATAATAAACGTGGGCAGCGGAGTAAGAGACCTTGTGGCGTTTCCCATGCAGGAGTATATACGTGATGGCCGAGTTCTTTATGGCCTCCAAAAAGGGTCGCTTTCGTTTGCGAAAACTACGACGAACGAGTTATTGAGACTTGGCGTGAAGCTAGCATCGGGAGCTCAAGTCGTGTTGGAGAATCTGGAGGAGTACTTTGGCGGAGAAGGCGCACTGGCACGGACACCAAGAACGAAGACGAACGAAGAGAAAAAGGACAAGGACGCAAAGAAACCGTCAAGACCTAAGGGCGACAAGCGCAAGGATTTACTTGAATCGTCGCAGATACTCCGCAGCTCCGTGGCAGTGGACCCGGACCAGCACCTGAAGCCGGTGCAGTACATCCATTCAGCTATCGACGAGGAGGATCTGGAGCCCGAATTCGGGGAGTTGCAGTCGTCGATTTTGGTGTTCAACGACGCGTCTGACGATGAAGAAGACGACGACCTCACCGAGCTTTCGGCGGATTCAGAGAGAAAAATCACCAGTCTTTACTCCAACCAACCTGCGAACGCGAAGGAAGGATTCCGGTCCGCATTGAAGGCCATGGGCAAGAATTTGAAGGGATCCAAGAAAAAATTCCGAGAGCTTCGGCGCGAGTTGCAGGGCGCAGAGTCGGTCCAGGAGCAGATCGCATCTGTAGCACGAAAATCGCCCGTGATCGTAATCCGCCCCTTGATCGGCACAACCGAGGCTATGATGAAAACACTCATAGGCATCAGCAACGGGCTCGACTCGCGCTCGTTGCAGGAGAGCCACGATAAGTACAGGACAGAGAAGGACTGAGAGAAGGGAATCCAAAGAATGAAGAGATTCAAAAGAAGGCAAGATTGGGAAGATTGGCAGAATTGAAGACTGACTATCAAATGACAAAATGTTCGATATGCATGCTGCTGGAGCGAACGTGGGCTAGGCTCGAAACTGCAATGGACGATAGGAAAATGTCGCTCTCACCCCATCGATGGGCGGGGTTGCAACCTTCGCGGCATCACGTCACCGCATCGCCTAACTTCGTGCATATTTCCTGATAAGAATGGTGCCGTATACTGCAGGCGTGTGTCCCTGGAGACGGGCATGCTTGTACTGATTTTGAGCAAAGCGTCCGCATAAATCTCCACTTTTCGGTCTCGCTTCTCACTGGAAAATGCACCCCACTTAGGTAAATGCCTGATTTAGCCCGCACTGCTGGCGAGCAGATTTTTGGTTCGCCGTGAGCCGCACATCTCCGGTGCCGTGCGAGCAGTTACTTATTCCAGTAGTCGTTAGCGCATTTGCTGATGTGCCGGAGGGCACATACGGTATGCAGTACATGCATAAGATGGCGTTGCTTTTTTTCACAGATCTTTTTTACATATACCCCGGATCTGGCAAAATTTTAAGGCACATCGTTCCGCACGCTTGGTCTCCATCTGCCTCCTGTGTTGTGCTTGCTCAGGTTCGAAAATGTCCGAAATCGAAACCAGGAAGAGTCCGCTGATGGAAGATAACGCGGAGAAAAACTCCAAGGACTTCTCCGTCAATGTCCACGACTCCGAGAACGAGGCCGCCACGGCCGAGTCCTTGAACAAGGTGCAGAAGTTGAAGCTCCGCTTTCCTTGGTATAGGATAGCGGTGCACGTGCTTGTGGGGTGTTTCTTTACTGCGTGGTGGCTTCTGATCATCATCCAGAAGAAGCATAGGCACCAGTGGTTGATTCCTACGGTGTTTTGGGGCATGATAATGGTGCGGTTGATCTCGTGGCACACGCGTATCTTGAACCGGATCCTTGGTGTTGCCCAGATCGGCTGGAATTTTGCGTGCGATATCATCTACAAGTTGTTGCCCAAGAAGGTGTACCGGTTGCTTGTGGGCGCCACGGTGACGCTCGCGGTGATCTTGCTCGGCACGTTTGTGTCACCAGAGTCGGCTTACTCAAAGAGAAAGGATAGAGTGGTGTCGTTTTTCGGTCTTGTGGTGGCCATTGCAGGCTTGTATGCCACGTCCCGTAACCGGTCCAAGATCAACTGGAACGCGGTCATTGGCGGTGTGTTGATGCAGTACATCATCTCGCTTTTCGTCTTGCGGACCAAGTGCGGGTACGACATCTTCAACTTCATTTCCACCTTGGCGAGAGAGTTGTTGGGTTTCGCCAAGGACGGTGTGGCATTCTTGACCAACACGGAGGTGTCGCAGTTGGGCATGTTTTTCTTCACCGTGTTGCCTGGCGTGGCGTTTTTCGTGGCCTTCGTGCACATCTTCTACTACTACGGCGTGGTGCAGTGGTTTGTGTCGAAGTTCGCCAAGTTTTTCTTCTGGAGCTTGCGCATTTCGGGTGCCGAGTCCGTCACAGCCTCTGCGTCGCCTTTCCTTGGAATCGGTGAGTCTGCCATTTTGATCAAGGACTTCCTTCCATACTTGACCATCGCGGAATTGCACCAGGTGATGACCTCAGGTTTTGCCACCATTTCTGGCGCTGTTCTTGTGGGGTATATCGGCTTGGGATTGAGTGCGCAGGTGTTGGTGTCGTCGTGTGTTATGTCCATTCCAGCGTCGATCGCCGTGTCCAAATTGCGGTGCCCTGAAACGGAAATCTCTACCACGAAAGGCAGCGTTCGATTCACGGAGGAGCTCGACGAGAGCAAGAAGGCCCGGAACGTGTTGCAGGCATTTTCAGACGGAGCCAACTTGGGGCTCATAACCGCAGCCACCATGATGATCCAATGTATGTGTATCATTGCGCTTGTTGCGCTCTTCAACGGCATATTGACGTGGTTCGGCAAGTTCTGGAACATCCACGGCTTGACGTTGGAGATGATTTTCAAGTACATCTTCTACCCGGCGACGTTTTTCTTGGGTGTGCCCAGAGACGAGATTCTCATGATCTCCAACTTGATTGCCAACAAGTTCATCCAAAACGAGTACGTGGCGTACACCATGTTGATGTCAGAGGCGCCATACAACCAGATGTCGGAAAGAGGCACTCTTATTGCCACTTATGCGCTCTGTGGATTTGCCAATCTCGGGTCCATGGGAATCACCTTGGGTGTTTTGAACACCTTGAGTAAGGGCAAGAGATCGGGCGACATTGCCAAGAACATCGTGTCTGCGTTGTTCTCGGGGTTTATTGCCACGATGATGTCGGCGGCCGTTTCGGGTATGGTGATTAACGACTCCTCGCTATAGGTGGAAGGTAGGGGTGCTGCTAGTAGCGTTAGAATGTACATAATTAAGATTAGAGCTAAGCGGTCGGGCGTAATATGGCTACCGATTTGTTTGGGACGATGTTTACGATAATGGGAATGGTTACATATGGGTGTCTGGTTGCTTTTGGTATCGGTAGGTTTATACGGTTTTTTTGTCCAGGTGTTGCGGGCTTAAAAAGTCCAAAATAGTCATTTGACTAGTTTACTGTAAGAGCAACGAAGTAGGTCAAAAGTCAGAGATCGAAAAGAAGGAAGTAAAGCAAGCATGCGGCCTGTTTTCGATCAGTCTGTCCACAATATGATTGAACTACGGCCTGTCTGGACCTGAAATCTTTTGTTTTTGCCTGATACATCGTGATCCATCAGGAAGTCACCGAAATCTCAAGAAATGACCAAAAATCTCAACCGCCTTTGACTTGGAAATCTACGTGGAAAGGCCACATCACGTGACGTGGGTCTTGTCCCTGGCTGCAACCAGGCAAAACCCCCAAAATATCTCGAGCTTGTGGGTCTGGCCAGAGGCCCCCTTTCTGGCGTAGTAGGTGAGCTATTTCTGAGAAAAGCCGGTGCTTTGCTCGGCCCATTGCGGCAACTAGCAGGCAGCGTCCGCCGTGGACAGCGGGGATTTGCCAAGACTACCCGTTGCCGACCACTCCACTTTAGCTAGCATCTGTAGGCGAAGCAGGGGAAGGAGTACCCCGAATTTCTTGGCATGACAACATGCGCTAAAGGGCTCATGACGATACGTGGTTTGGTAGGGAGATGTGAAACACACAGCAACAGTGTGATTGTTGGGACTACCCTTCTTTTGAAGCAGATGTTGAGACTTTCGGCTAGCAACAATGTTTCGCAAGCACCAGGGTCACGCCTGAGCCTGTTGCCCGTAAGGCAAGGAACCTCGGTGGGTTCAGAAAGCTCAGGCACCCAGTCAAGGGGTGGATTTCGTTCACCCTTAGCATCGGTCAGGGTGGAGATTGCGTGTGATTTCGGCGGTGCCATTTTGGAGTACTCAGTACGGAGCAATGTCACGGCAGCCCAGGTCCACCTCCATGACCTCCCACGTTGGCCGAATATGAGCAAGTTCAACATGGGGCCGCCGTCTTGCTTTTTCCCCTGTATTTAATGAATTCACAGCTCCCCACAGAAGCACCTTCACGATTATCCTACAATGAGAGCATCCCTCCTCTACCCCACTATGGGCCTCTTATCCCTTGCCTCTGCCGTTCCGGTGGAGCCCCCCGTCCCCTCAGAAATGACCGAAATGGCCTCGGTGAACCCCACAGAACCCACAGTGCTCCTGGTGCCCAAGGAGGAGTTTGCAGACATCGTCGACGAGGCTTCGATGGACGGATGGGCCAACATCACGCTCGTGGCCGTGCCCTCGCCCCCGAAGTTCTTGTTCAACTTCTCCACTGCTGCGCGGGACCACAGCGTTGACCAAAAGTACGTGGCGTTCTTCGAAAAGCTCCACACCATGGCCAGCGGCACTGGCTTCAACGAGGACGCGTTTGCGGTGGACGCCGAAGACCTCAAAGCACAGCACACCGCCTTGAAAGAGTTGGCCTACGGCGACCCAGACGCGCCGGCCGCAGAGGGGGTGGTGGAAATGTTCAACACATCCACGTACTTCTACCAGTTGATGCGGTACCACGCGGCGCTCTTGCAGAAGGACAAGGACCTCGAGTTCGACAAGCACGACGCCAAGTGCGTGTTGCTTTTCATGGACCAGCTCGCGTTCGAGGTCTCGCTAATCGGGTTGCTTGGCTTCACGGACAAATTCACCGTCAACCCGAAGTTTGACGACCCTGCGGAGAAGCTCAAGGCGGCCCAGGAAAAGGCGAGGCTGTTGGAGATCGCCTTGGGCAAGCTTTTCCTCGAGCACAGCCAGGTGTTTGAGTTTGTGATCAAGGAATTCTCGAGGATCCAGCGCCTCATGCTCTTGGTGGACAAGTTTGTCACCGAGTCCACAACGGCGGGGACAGCAGGAACCGAAAACACCGAGAACGCCAAGCGCAAGTACGACGAGATCAACAGGAGATCCCTCTACACCGAGGGCTTTCCCGCGGTGTCGCAAAACCACGAGAATATCCGCAACTTCACCGCCCGTTTGGACCGCTTGTACGACCTGGCCAACGCCATCGCATTGGGCCAGCTCAGACGAGAGATCGACTCAATGAATGCGGATTTCGAGCAGATGGAGCTCCATTCGGTCCGCTGGAGCAAGCTTGCGGCTCCGGAGGTGTCGATGTTGTACGCCACGTTGGAACAGGCGCTTTTCAAGTTGGACGAGTTGGACAAAATCTACGAGGATAGGGCCGCCACGGGCGAGGACGACGACATGTTGCGTGCACGTGACGACAGGGCAGCGCCGTCATTTGCAACTCCGTGGTTGGACGAGCAGAAGCACGGGTGCCAGCAGGAGGTCTAGTCCGAGCTAGGCGTTAGTTTTGAGATTAGAGGCTAGATAGCTATGCAGTTGAATAAACCGGATCCCGGCAAGGGGAAGCGAAGAACGTAGAGAAACACAACGGCCCCAGAAGCCTTTACGAGTATAGTTGTGATCCTGGTGGTTCTTTCGCAGCCACTAGCAACAAGATACAGCTCACTCAAGTGCGCTCTTTCCCGTCCTGTTGTCATTCTTGCTGCCCATGCTGCCTCGCAAGTATAGCTCTTTTGGTCGTTCGTAGGGATAGACGGGGCTCCGGTGCGGTTCAGCGAACGGCGAGTCTTCTGCCGGGCCAGAAGAGAGGTTCGATTTCTTGGCTCTCCGGTCTATTGCAGTCCTTGCTCAGATCCCGTCCCCGCATACTCGGCTTTGTCAATACAGTGGGAACACTTGAGGATCACGAGCCAATCTGAGTCTCCTTTATCGTGAGTCAACGTTGCCCTGCGACGCGTGGCCGCAACGTGTGGCGACTCCTCAGGACGGTTCACTTGACCACTCCACCAGAAGGCGCCTGCAAATCTAGCATTTCTCTCTCGAAACAATGCACGCAACACCTCCTGCTTCAAGCCCCCGAAGAGAGCATACAATAACCTTCGTGTTAACAATGGCCGACGCAGCCTGCAACAATGGAGGCTCTTTATTGTTGCCCGTAACACGAGCAACTTTGGCCTGTTGTGGGCCGGAAAAGCAACTTCTGGAATTGCCTCACTTCTTCAGCGATCCGTAGCAAGTACTTCACATTTCGCTCAATCGCTCCTCCTCGAACCACAACCATGAATCTCCTTATTCTCATCTGCTCTGCCTTTCTCTTATCTCTGGCAGCTGCCGCTCCTCCAGACGAGTCCTCGCAACATCTGGTGGTTTCGTCTTCCACGCTCGCAGTGCAGTCCTCTGCCATACCGCCTCCAGATGATGACGGGCCGCTGAGCGACGAGGACTACTCGGACGCCTTTGGCCACTTGGTCATTGGAAACGTGCCGTACCCGCCCGCTCATATGTTTCTGATTGCGGGAAACAACGGTGCTGGAGTGAGCGGCGAAGTGTTGGAGTTCTTCCGCACACTTCAGGAGTTCGTACGGGAGGCGGGTTTTGACGAGATTCTGTTTTCGGCTAGCTTGGGGTCGCTTCAGAGCCGGTATGCGGGCTTGAAAGCACAAATCACCCACGACTCCGAGCCCAAAACGGTCAAGATGTTCCAGGTCGCGTCCTACTACTACGAGCTCATGTATTTCTACTACTACTTGCTCCAAAAGGGCCTCCGGGGCGAGATTCCCGCGCAATATGACGACCTTGTGTTGGTGCTCATGAGGGAGCTTGACTTTGACATCTCCTTGCTTGGTTACTTTGATGCCAACGGCAGCTTCTCGGTGAATTCCCATTTTGCTTCGCTGCGGAAATTGGACCATGCCACGGAATCGTTCAACATTGCGCAGATCGAGTTCAAGGGACTGCTTTCTCTGGCAATCGACGTTCTCGAGCCGCTCATAAACGAGCACAAGAAGCTCGCTGTCATCATAAGCAATCTACAGAACTACGTGTTGTGGTCCATGGCCCTGGCAATGAGATCGGCGGCGCCTGTGCATCACCGGAACGTGGCTCGTTCAGAGGAGTCCGTGCCGCCAGACAAGATCCTTGAAATCTCAAAGGATATCGAGAGTCTCAGAAACATCACCTCAGATGCGAGAATCCTCTTGTCCAAGTCGAGCTGTGTGGACCTTCCACTTTTCGACACCTGGCTCTGTCTTCTCCTGTTTCAACACAATGACTTGAGCCACCATTCGGTGAAGTGGACCGACCTCGACGTGCCAGAGGTGAAGGAGTTGTACGATATGTTGAACGAGATCCACAAGAAACTATACCACCTCCAGGAGGTGTACTTGTGGCGGATTCTGCATGACAATGACGAGTTCTTGCAGCCAGGGCAGGGAGCAAACGGTACTACAGCTTAGGCTGGGATCTCTTGGAAAGCAGCCAAAGGTAAGGGGATATGTCGCACGTGACCAGTGTGTACCGACTGCCGTGCTGGGTGATACAGTGAGGCTGTTTCTTCCTTTTTTTATATTCTCAATCCATCAAACCTGCTTTTACTGTCACCAATACTGTGTCCTGGTGTTTTGTCACAAGTAGATAAGGATTGTAGGTAGCACGTGACCGATGCACTGATCCCGAGAGGGATGGCAGTGATGCTCGTTTGGCTATTTTAATTGCCTTTTCGAGAGACACTGGTAATTCTCATGCTTTTCCTCTTTTCAGCCACTATTTGAAAGAAAGACCCTGAAACCTCTTTGGCAACCTACTTCAGCAACCGCGAGGATCTTCCAAGCAAACCCCAAATAAGAAAGATTAGCAGTCACGAGGGGCACACACGAAATACTTCTTCAGAACAGGCGATAAGACCCGTGAGATCGATCACGTGACTTGCAACTCACCACAGCGCACAACTCCTAAGAGTCGACTAATAAATAAACCATATATTAACCATATACATTAAGCACCCATAAATAACTTGAATTCGCAAAACTTTTACTTGCACTTGCACTCTTCACACAGACACGTGGCACATTGGCAGGCGGAACACGAGCACTTCTCACACAGGCAGCTTTTCTTGCATTGGCAGGAGGCCTGGGACACAGAAGGGCAAGGGCAGTTGGACTTGGAGGAAGCAGAACAAGGAGACATTGTTGATAAATAGATAGTAAGATAATTCGGAGGATAGAAGAACCGCGGGAACAGCCGTTCTTATATAGTTGTGCGGTATTTGTGCGGACAGTCACAAAGAGTGATGCGCGCATTGTGCCCACGCGTTATATGCAAGCAATGGTGCAGCAGTTACTGCATATGGTGTCTGAAGTCTGGTTCAGCCGCAGCACCTGGACCATCGGGGCAACGTGACCAAAAAGCAAATACGGCTAGACAACATGAGACATTTTTTATTTAAATTGAAAGGATGTAAAATTATTAACAGTGCAATGATAGCAATCTTTGAGTACGATTAGAATACTCAGAATTAACCGCTTCAATCGAATGGACACCGTTGCTTGCGAGAATTGTGCCATGCAGGACAAGCCGTATTTTGTGCATACTACGCAGGGCTAACCAAGTGCACACTGAAACGGTGTGATCAGGTGTGAAATTCACACTTAGTGTAGTCTAAATAAATGCCAACTATACTCTCTTTAAACGTCTGGATTATTATTTTTTACTAGTATAGCTAACAACGGGTAACTCCTTCGATCAAAGAGAGACCACAAAAGTAAACCAGTCATGGGCGCCCGTAAGTATGAGACATATTCAAAAGCGGGGAAGTTATATTATCGCCAGGGCCAGGCAGCAATGTGTAAGAAAAGTATAAATACCCTTGAATCCCCCGATGTTTCAGCTTTCGATTTTTTTCGTGTGTGCTGAAGTGATGCATTACGCTGCTTTCATTGTGCGGGTAAATCCACTGCTGTTTCAGCTATACAGCACGCAATAATAGCACTTTAATGGGGAAAGTATTACAAAATCCCCTCGAAACAGTTGTGAAAGTTCGGGCCGTTTAGGGATTTGCAGCCAATTTCGTGCTGGCAATGTGCAGTACGTTTGCGATCTGCCCCAGCCGTTGGTACTAGCCTACTTCATCCCACGCCGTTTTAGTTCACCCATTTATAATACAGTATTTGTATGTATCGGAGATTATTATCAAATGTTACGTTGTCTCCTCGGCGTCCAGCGCCTCGGTCTCGACCCCGTTTAGCATCACAATGGCAGTTGTCATCAACGCCGCAAGAGCCACAAACACCCCCGAAAATATCAAGAAGATTGCCAGCGGGTGGTTCCATTTGACGGACCTTTTGTATAGTCCGAGCACCACGATCGGAGACAAAATGGAGAAGATGTTTTTGGCCATGGCCATGCCTGCAAAGACCTCACCGATTTTCGATTCAGGGTAGAACTTGATGATAGACGAGTGGATCGCTGGCATTGAAAGGCTGCCAATGGCGGTAAGAACCAAGGACGCGAGAAACAACGACCCCATGTTTGCGGCGCTTAGCGACAACTGGCCCACGATTTCGGACGTAAATGCAATGATTACCACACCGTAGTCTATGGTATCGAACCGGCGCTTATTGGGATGAAAGCCGAGGAATTTGTGGAAGAAATTGTGAGTGAGCAACGGCGAAATCACAGTCAATGCGATCGCTCTGCTCGAGCACGCAATTGCCATCAAATGGCCAATGTCCACTGCGGACCAATCGAATCTGAAAATACCATAAAGCATGTAGATCTCACCCAACGTTCCACCCAAGGTGCCTACTATACAGTCTGCTATCACCAAAAGAATAACCACGATTCTGGTGCGATTGATGCCCCGGTGTCTCAGCCGGTGCACACTGTCTTTGGGATAAAAGATTAGGCGCATTGGTTTGAGAAAGTTTATCGAGTTCCACGCTCCTTGAATCTTGCTGGGTCTTGCCATCTGCATCGACGAAAACAGGGGTGTGGAAGACATTGATTTAGACATCCGCCGGGCCTGTTCCCCCCTCGACTCGGGTAGAACAAATACGACGAAGAGGAGCACCAAAAACATGATGATGAGCTCAAATCGCAAGGGCGCAAAGTCGGCACTGGACAAGTTCGGGCCGTACTTTGCCTCCGGTGCGCTTACTTTTATTGCCGCCTTCTTGCACAAGGAAATGATGAAATTTCCCATCAATGGTCCGGTCGACATCCCGACATAAAGACTGGCAATATTGATGCCTAGATAGTACGTTCGTTGACTGGCTTCGGCGATGTCGGAGACATAACAGTTTGCCAAAATCAAGAGCACTATTGCGCCGCCGGTGCAATTGTTCAAGAACTCCGTAGCAACCATGGCACCGAACTGGAGTGTGGGGTAAGCCGTTGTCAAGGCGTATCGTAACATATTCCCGAGGATCAGAGACACGACAATGATTGCTAGAAACACCTTCCGGCCATACTTGTCAGAAAGCGGCCCGACTTTCCCCAGTGCCACGATCGTGGCAAACCCTCGTGCTATCGAATACGCCTGTTGGAGACTCAGCACAAGAACTTGTGTTTCGGCTGGATCGCAGTATTCTTGATTTGAGGACGCCAGAATCGAGTTACAGGCGAGCTTGAATGCGATGATTTGTCGTGTACCTTCAGCGGATGAGGCGGCAAATGCAAACATCAACAAGGTGATACCCACCATCACAACCGAGGGCCGGTAGAGCCAATGGAGTGACTTATGCAGAAGCCGTTGTGAGCGGAGCCATGCGGCTTCTTCGTCGAGGTTCGCGTCGTCATCGACGATTGCAGAGTAAGACTCGTATGCAGCGTGATTGATGGCGGTGTCTACATCCGTGTTGGTCTCGGCAAATATCGCCGGTTTAGGTGGCTCCGTGGACATCCTTGGGGACAAAGTCGCTCTAAAAGATTGACCAAAAGTAAACGGGTCGGAGGAAAAGCGATTGAGGAATATTCAAGGAGAAGCTGGACTATTTATTGCTACGATGGTTATTTTGGTCCTTATGTGTTAGATGTGCAGTGGCCTGGTGCCGATAAGCCGCATCTGGCTGTGCGGAACGGCTCCGGCACTGCTGCATCCGGGGCAGTTTGCCTTCCTTTGCCACCACAGTGAAAAAATACAATATCATAAATTGTACGATTTTTCTCATTTCACGTCATTGATTCAAAATTCTCGAAATTGGGCTTTGGATACCAATGGGCATTTACCAGAGGCGATACGACTTTCCTGCTGTGGAGGATGCGGGAGCCCCTCCGCCAAATTGAGAAGTGAAGCCTCACGGTGGCGCGGAGGCCGGATCGCGTATGTGCCGAACCTCCTAAATAGTACTTCCGGAACCCGAAGCCTTGGCTCATAATCTCCGGGGATTGATTCTGCAGGGGTTCCAGGATGGAGCGAACTTGCAAAATTACTTCGAACCAAAAGAGAGAGACGAAAGGTGTGAGGATAGATCACTGAACCACCCCCCTCCATACAGATTCGGGTCTAGACAGGTACATCAAGCAAGTCAGGGGGGTTCCATGGGGTGCAGCATCACCGTTTTTTCTCCCTGATTCTCTTTTCTTTTTCCCTGATTTTGTCCCAGAACTGCAAGATTAGCTGACTGGATTGCCAACGGTCTTGCCACCACTGTGTTGTGCTGGCGCGGCGAGATTAATAAGTGCACTAGGAAGACAGCCTGATTTACTTGGCTGGTCTTCGATTGCCCATCAGAACAGTTTTAGTCCAGAGATGCCTAATTCAGAGATGTTGGGGTGCTATCCATTTGTTTCAGGAAACAATAATGTCGATTGCTGCTCCATTGAAGACCCCCACGCGCCAATGATCCAGCCCTGTGCTATTTATAAAAAGAAGTTTACCGAATTGTTCCTTCAAGGGTAAGAAAGGGCGATAAAATTCCCTTAAGTCTTATGTCTACTCATTGCTTTGGAGTCCTGCAGGGTTGTGAAATTAAGGTGACGAAGGATGGCGAAGAACAAAAGACGAGACAGGATATGAGGCTCTCATTGAGGGTTGTGAACCGTTCCATCGGTTCTCTCTGACATCTCAAGCCCTCGCTCTTTCATTTACAAGGCAGAGAAGTAAGAGTTCAAATAAGGATGAAGGGCCGTTCGAAGAGGATAGATTAAATCCATTACATATGCGTGTCCAGCGTCGTCCTTTTAGCGATTGCTCTTGGGTCGCGTGGTGGGCTGTGAACCTCCGAAAACGCAGACCGTTGCGCAAACTCACGCGAGAACATGGATGAAAAGAATGGCAAACTTAGAACAGAAGTCTTGATTAGAAGAATTACTTATGTAGAACATAAAAACACAGTATGTGTAGCTTGCTTCAATGATAGTGACTAAGTCTCAATGACACACGTTATGTGCAGGTTCGACCAATCTCGAGATCTAACCACCCAGCTTCACCCACAACTTATCGTACACCATCCACCGTCACACGTTCATTGAAACACCCAAAAAAAGAGAGCATTTATAACTCAAAAAGTTCAGTTGACACAAAATTTCCTTTCTTTTCAGGGTCTCAATTCTACCCGTTTCCTGGCGATTGAACATACCGCAATCACAGTCATAAATCACCATAAAATAGCCACAAAACGCCACAAAATCACCCCCAATATCGACAAAACATCCAAAAATCACCCGGCGCCATGACTCAGAACACATCCCAGAATCCCGTTCTCGCCTCCAGCCTAGGCTCTATTCGCCACCAGGCCAAACTCATGCGTGAACATTTGGCTGAAGGCCGACTCATGCCAGCCTTAAAAAACTGCCTGAACTTCCTCAGCGAAATGCGCTCGCTGGCATTCTCACCCAAGGAGTACTACGAACTATACATGGAGGTTTTCGACGCGTTGGAGGGCTTCTCCGCGTACCTTCTCCTGTCGTATAAGCTGAAACAGGCTAAAGACAAGGATGCGCCATTTCTCACCGATCTCTACGAATTGGTGCAATATACGGGCAACATCGTACCCCGCTTGTACCTCATGATTGTGATCGGCACGACGTGCATGGCCGTCAAGAACACCGCCACCAAGGACATCATGAAGGATATGATGGAAATGTGCCGGGGCGTGCAGCATCCAATTCGGGGTCTCTTTTTGCGCCACTACTTGTGCCAGCGTTCGAAGGATCTCTTCCCCTTGGCCAGCATGGCGGATTTCGACGACACCGTGGACTTTTTGGTGGCCAATTTCGTAGAAATGAACAAACTTTGGGTGCGTTTGCAGCACCAGGGCCATCTGAGTGAACGCTCTTTGCGGTACCAGGAACGCAAGGAACTCAAGATTTTGGTGGGTTCGAACTTGGTGCGGCTCTCGCAGGTGGTTGACGATTTCAGTGCCGAATCGTACTCTGCAGTCGAGTACTACAAAACCCGGCTTTTTCCCACGATTACCGAGCAGATCATCCAGTGTAAGGACCATTTGGCGCAGAGCTATTTGATCGACGTGGTGATCCAGATCTTCCCCGACGAGTTCCACTTTGCCACGTTGGACGAATTGCTAGGCGTGTTTTCAAAATTGCACCCGATGTTGAAAAAGTCGGACCTTGTGGCGTCATTGGTCGACCGGTTCGTGACGTACCAGAAATTTGAGGATTTGGCTGTGAAGACAGAGAAGCTTGAGGGCGCAAGCGAAAAGATTGAAGCGGCGGAAACAGTTCAAAAAGGTGAAGAAACTGAGAAACCGGAAAAGTCGCAAGAACCAAAAAAATCGGAAGAAATCGGCCAGTTTTCGGTCGACTCCGTGTTTGCGTCGTTCTGGCAGTTCTACACGAACTTACGCTCGGCAGAACCACCCCTCTCCCTGGACGAACTCGTGCCCATTCTCCAGCTGCTTGTCAAATTGTTGCTTGCTTTTGACGGCACCAATGTGCTGAATTTGGACAAAATCTACAAGTTCGCGGCTGAGGATTTGCAAGGCCTGGAGTCCGCAGATTCGCCGGCAGATTCCGACGAAATGCAGCGGTTGTGGCGCGAGCTCTTGATGACCCCGGTGGAGCACTATGCCGACGTGAAACGCTTGCTAGAGCTCCCCTTTTTTTACGAGTTGTACGCGAAAATCGGCCCCGGGCTCCAGAAAAGATTGGCGTGTGAGATTGCCGAGAAGCTCTTGGCGAAGGACTCGCTGTTGCATTCCACTGCAGACATCGATACCGTGTTCAAGTACTTGCTGGTGCTCATTGAAGACCCCGGCACGCAGTTGAACACCGCCAAGGATTTGGGCGTCGAGAAATCAATCAAGGTTGCCGGCGGCGAGAAACTCGTGAGCGAAGGGTTTCTCCATATCCAGGAAACAGTGTGCAAAGTGCTCCATTTAGTGCGTCACAATGAAGAGTTCAAGGCCGTTTCCAACCTCTTTTACGTGCGGAAAAAGTACCTCAGCAAGGCTCCGCAGAACGCCGTGTACACGTACCCCACACTCGTGACGAAAATGAGCAATCTCCTCCGGATTGCGGGGTACAGGCATTTGAGCCAGAAGAAGAAACACGGCGCCGACCAGCGGGAGTTGATGCTCAGCAGCAACTTCAAGAATGTTTCCGTGATCATCGACGAGATTTACCAGAACAACTCGCAGTTCCATGCAGAACTCGTGCTCAATTTGTACCTCAATTTGGCCACAGTGGCCGACCAGTTGCGCCAGGAGAACATCGCCTACGAGTTGTTCAGCCAGTGTTTTGTCGTGTACGAGGAAAATCTCGTTTTGGCCGCGTCCCAGGGCCAGGCCATCAACCCCCACGATTCCACGGGCGGGTCGCTTTCGTACCAATCGGTGGTATTGATCGCGAACCGCTTGGCCAGTCTGCGGTACTTCAGCAAGGAGAGCTACGACGCGTTGATCACCAAGATCACGCTCTACGGCTCCAAGTTGTTGAAGAAGCAGGACCAGTGCCGGGCCATCTACCAGTGTGCACACTTGTGGTGGTGGTGTGACTTGTTGATCGAGGGCCCGTCGCCCACGGTGGAGGGCGAGAATAGCGCAGAGAGCGTGGATTCTGAAAAAGAGTCTGAGAAACAGGCTGAAAGAGCGTCTGAGACAGAATCCGGAAAAGAGTCCGAAAGGGACTCTGAAAGCGTCGATTCGCCCACAGACAGTGCGCTGAAACACACCGCCGACACCCTCTACCACGACGCCCGCCGCGTACTCGAGTGCCTCCAGAAATCGCTCCGGGTGGCCGACTCGTGCATGGACCCGTACCTCCTGTTGAAGCTTTTCGTGGAGATTTTGAACCGGTGTCTCATCTTCAACATCTACGACAATTGGATGGTGGACGCGCGGTACATCAGTGGGCTCATCGAACTCATTCGCACGAATTTCGCCAACTTCGAGGACCACCATTTGAGCGGCGCGGACGACGACCAGGAGGCGCGGCTCTTGCGGCAAATCGAGGCGTTTTTCAACCGCACGCTCGACTATTTGGTGGCCCAGCAACAGGCGACAAACCGGCTCCGGGAGATCGTCGTTTAGTGGCTGCAAATTGGATAGGATAGTGGTGGGGTCACGTGCGTGAATCACGTGCGCGGAGACGTGACCCATGTTTTCCCCGCCCTTTGCCTCCTCACTTTTCCGCTTCTCTCCAGTTCCGCCTTGCCACTCTTGCCCTGTGGCACCCCCTTCTGGACCAGCGGAACGGTTCCCCGCCTGGTGGCACCACTTGATGTGCCGTTTAGCCAATTGCTATTTCCTGCATACTGTGTTTCTTGCACGGGGCGCCGCACACCAGGTCGCGGATAAAAGGCCATGCTCTGCCATTTTGCCTCCGTCTTTCGATTATCCAGAATTCACCATAATGAGCAAGCATTTGGCAACCGATTCCGCGGTGTGGAACAGGTTGATGTACGGCATCTCACGGCGCCCAATTGAGGCGGCCGCGGAGGATTGGGCTGAAAACTCGGACGAAAAGGGAGAGATTCAAGCGCATATCTACGATGAAAAACATCCCCTTGAAGAGCCGCCACGCAGAGGCTGCAAAAACGTCAGGTTGTTGAAAATAGTCTGGTTAGTGGCGGTGGTTGTTTTTTTGCTCAACCGAGTCGGATTTGACTACGGACAGTTGTGTGGCATGAGGGTTTCAAATGGCCCCGCCACCTTGAAGAATTACGGCGGTTTTGTGGACACCGGCCTCGTTGACGAAGCGGCCGGACCAAAGGAGATTTTCGAAGTTTCCTTTCCCTTTGAGGCCAAGAGAATCCACGGAAAACCCGTCTACTCGCATGACTTGCTATCCCATACGTTCGACTCGTGGGGGCATCCTCATTTAGCAAGGTTTCAGGCACCTAGGGGCGTTAAGTTCAACAAGGTGGTTTTGACGCTCAACACCTCCGTGAGCGGTGTGCAGTACGACCGTTTGGGCCATCTTTACGTTGGTGGTGCTGAGATCTGGAGAACCTCCACGATTGAGCCAGGTCATAATTCCGTGTTTTCGTCCGTCAAGAAGGACGTGTCGCAGTATGCACATTTGTTCCAATACGACACCGATATTCTTTTCCAGTTGGACAACTTGGTTACCGGGAAGTTGACTGGAGAATTCCACGTGCACTTGCACGCTGACTTCTATTACTCGGAAGATTCCCACCATGGGGCCGAGCGCTCTGGAGGCTCCGAATTGACGGCACGTGACAGGTTGCTTGACAAAAAGTACACGTATTTCGACATCCGTAAGCCTGCGGACAAAATCTATCCGTTGGTGAAGGAAGAGTCGAATCTGTCGCCACCAATCAAATACTACCCTCATGAGGGCTTGCGTGCACCACTCCCAAAAGTTTCTCACCAAACGACCCGCTTGAAGTTGTCGGTTTTCGCCAGCGGAAACGCCCAGGAAGAGTTCTGGTACGGTAACGTCTTGGACAAGTACACTCACCGTTTCGAAAAAGATGGCACCCTATTCCACGGTCACGGACCGCTCAGATTTTTGAATGTGTGGGTTGATGGCAAGAAGGTTGCCTCGCAAACGCCACAACCGTTCATTTTCACGGGTGGTTTTTCGCCTGCGTTGTGGAATGCTGTTGTTCCCGTGGACGCATTTGATTTGCCCAGTGTCGACTTCGATTTGTCCGCGTTGTTGCCGCTTCTCTGGGAGTCCGACTCGCACAATATCACGATCTCGGTCGATAACGGATTGGACGAGGTGGACGGCACCGAGTCTGGGATCGGCAACGATTGGATCATCAGCGCCAACTTGTTGGCTTACGAGAATGACGAAATATCGCTGTCTTTTGGCGAGATTGTGCTGATCAGTGAGGACAAGAGAGCCAGCCATTTCGGCATTTCGTTGCCATACACCTCCACATTGCAACAGTTTGTGGACGGGAAGTTTGGCGCTGAGATTGTGGCCAACCTTGTTTTTAAGTTGAAGAATGGTGACATCTTGAACAACACAGTGACGGCGATCACGAAGGGAGAGGTCTCCAGTATCCAGTTGTATACGAGACTGGGCAAGGACGCGAAAGTGGTGCACATTGGCGAGTCCTCGAAGTCTTTCTTGTTGGTTGACAATGCTGAGGAGGAGATCATCCACCAAACCGAGATCACCCACAAGTACCCCCTTACTCTCGTAGAGTCGGAAACTGTGTTGGAAGATGGCGTGGATGTTGATGTCACCTTGGTGAACGGGAAGCAGACCACCTTGAAGATCAACGAGAGAACCGTGATGGACGAGAGCAACTTCCAGAACGGAACTTCGACCTACCATCTCCGTGAAGAAGGCAACTACGGAACAGGCGACTTGGAGACGAAATTCAAGTCGAAGGTTTCTGGGCCAGGGCGCAAGTTCACGTACAAACGGCGCGTTAAGGCGAGCGGGGGAGTGATTCTCAGCGACAAGGCCTCGTTCACCAATGGCACCGAGCATCACCACAAGTGTGGTGGGGGGAATTGAGCTCGTCGCGGTGCATGCCTGTGTTTACGTCTAACAAGCTGAATGAAATAAGTTGAAGCCACATCCACAAAGGGCCAGTGATACATGCCCGTAAAATACGACGGTTGTCAAATGATAGGAGTATTTCTACGAAGGAACCTATGTAGTTTTCGCTTGATTGAGTTGCAATCGGAAGAACAAACCCGTCGTTGGGTCTCCCAATCTCTCCATACGCCATAATTCTCACAGACACAGAACTAACCCGCTCCCTAAACATGAAAATGACAATAGTGTCATTCCAACCAAATAAGGACCACTACCCAAAGCCAGCCCACTCGATGGAAAAGGCCTGCATTTCCGGGGCCGCCCCTATATCCCGATTGTCTCGGTCTTCAGCTTTCTCCCCAATCAAGAGCCACGCCTTCTTCACCGCAGTGGCCAACCGCCCGCTGGTCACGAGCTTCAATAGATCCACCTTCTCCCCGGCACGCAAAACCTTCACTATGAGATGCGAGTGGAACTTTAGCGGGTCGCCCGGATACGCCACAAAGGCGCCGCCGAAACGGAGCCCGGGCATCATGTAGTACTGCAATTCCCGAAGGTGCTTGAAGGCCGCGTAGTGGGGCCAGAAGTCACGTGCCTCTGACGTCTCGGACTTGGAGTCGCAGTAGCGGCTTATGAGCGTCCTGGGGTCGATCGTGAAGCTGGCCAAGTCGCCGTCAAACCCCGTGTGGGTGTCCAACGTGATGGCGTATTGCACGTTGTTCAGAAGCGACACCACGGGGGAGCCCGAGGGGCTCTTTTCCGCAAGAAAATCGCTGTATCTGAGCCCGTCGACCACCACCGCAATGCCAGCATGCACCAGCCAGATGGCCTCGTATATGCTGAGCTGGAGCGGGAGCCCCAAGAAGACGTTTTGCTGCGGCGCTTTGGGCAACGAGCCAATGAGCACACCCACGATGCCGTGCTGCCTGAGCACGCGCACGTGACCGAGGTCAAACACCAAGATGGCGTCGCCAATACTGAGAAGCGGGACCATGCCAGGGAAGTTCGCTTATGCTGTGCGCGCATGGCGATGATGGGGCTGGTGCACGGGTGTGTCAACTGCAAGCGAAGAGTGGGGCTGTTGGCGTTCGGTATTGGCGGGTTTGCCTGGTTTGGGGACGGTTTGGACTGCCGGTTTTGGGGCTTGGCCCTGTCCGTTTTGAGGAAGGCGTTTTTGTGGTGTCTGGCTTTTGTCGCTTTCCAGTGGCGTTGGAGTAGTGCCAAGTCCGAGAAATTGGCGAAGCGCTTGCAATATGATAGAAGAAAAATCAGAAAAATGTTTGGCTTTCGCTTCATACTATGCTTGGTCCAGAACATGCGATAATTCCTAATCCGCTGGTTTTCTTGGTCCATAGCTCCACACCCACCCCAAGTGCTCTGCATATAGCAGATGTCCAAGACTCCAAGACATGGAAAGTCTTGGCCATGCCGTTCGGTGGAACGAACGATTTTTTTCTTCTCAGCGCCAAAAGATGAAATATGGGTTCCGTAGTCAAGCCTTCCACGGCTGTAGATATATAATCTGTTCCCCGCAGCCGACTGCTGGCCAAAAAATGCTCGCCAACTGCAGCACGGCCATGACCCACAAAAGATAACCCACAGAACACGTATTATAAGCGAAGATTTCCAAATGAAAAGTACATAGCGGGGTTCCCCACAACGGCCTCCATCCAGAACTGGTTTTTTCGGCTTCAAAGAATTGATGGCCGTTTCATGGACCATCGCTGGACACACCACGATAGGCGCATTTTGGACGGAATTTGCTTGATTCACTTCAAAGTGGTCTTTATATATCATAAGCTCTGTCCGCCATTTTTTGAGTTAAACCGAAAAGTCTGACACGTGGAACCAGTCTTTCATTCAAAATTTCGTGGATTTTTCGACCACTTTCAGGTGCCACTTTTTGCGTTATCTACGTCGATGCACCTCCATAGCGTGAGAAATAGGAGCAGAAAAGACAAAGGCATCTTTAAAACTCCCCAAGGCGTAGATATAAAGGCCAATTTGGCTCGTATTTTCAAACTTTGTTATTTTGCTCCAATTTCGAAGGGTAATTTTCGAAAAGGACCCTTTTGTGCTCTTGGTTATTTGCACCATGTTGAACCCCTCCAACGCCCCAAATATCCAATTAAAACTCGCGGTTAAACCGTCACAAATCATTTTCAACTAGACTCTCGGGAATGAAAGCCAATTAAAATCCTCTAAGAAAACGGTTCACTTCTGTTCGCCCAAAGAAACTCGGAAAACTCGCCGGATTGGCTTCAATTGCATGCCCAGTAAGTAAATTGGCAAGCTGGCCCTCAGTCGAAGGCTCTCCGCTTGGCATATCTTGGCATTGTTCAGTTGCTTTAAGAACGAAGGTGATCGCCAGTGGTCCCTATGTTCGCTTTTTCCATTTATCGATCCCAGTACTGACACCATAAGCCCCGCCTAATCCTGCCGTTTTGAAAATGAATACCAGCGATCACAGAAGACCATATTGATGTCCTTGGCTTTAACACTCTATTGCCTAGTTGAACGGGCGAAACACGCCAGTGCCATAGCTAGTTCGGCGGAACACTCCAGTGCCATAGCTAGTTGGAATACCGAGGTTCGAGCCTCTGACAGTCTCGTTTACGAGTTTTTGGTGGAGGGTGGTGGACCGTTCCGGCCATAGATCATTCTGGCATGATATATGCCCTGCTTGCAAAACCGAACGAGAAATAGAGTATTGTTTGGAGAAGCCATATTAAAGGCAGCTCAAAGTCTTCGCCAACGAAGCTACTAAAGAAAGGAAGAATCCATGTCCGATTACCAGACACCACGGAGATGTTTGAGCGATTCGTGCCTACTTGGGGTGATACAGGCTTTATCAGAAATCAACCAAGACTTATCACGGCTCGAGGAGAACCAGTAGGAGCCGCAGGAAGAAGGTTTCGTAACGTTAGCTAGTTCTTTGCAGAGAAGCACCATAATACACCAATTATTTTGAAAAAAATACCTAAATTTGCAGAGGGGTACACTGCCGTGATTGTCTGGCTGGCTCCCTCTCTCGTAAATCACACAGTAAAAATCCCGACCCATGCCACCAACGATAGTTCCATTTTCGGTGGAGTTGAGATCCCCGCCACGCAATGCGGGACATGAACCCTTCACTACGACACGCCTCTGTTCATGCATTGTTTTTCATGCATACGAGAACCTCCACTAGCATACATGCATCGTTCTCTTGTACACCGAAAGCTCCCGCCAAGAACCACAGGCGTGTAAACGCTTACGGGCTACAGACCAAAAAATGAAAACACGCCGGGGGTTCCGCAGTGTGACGTTGCAGACGCAGCAGACGCAGCAGTTCTAGGCCCGCGGGGGCTTGGAAATTACCCTTTCCAGAAACTTGCTAATATTAGCCCACGTCACCGATCGGACCACATTCCATGCTGATGCTTGCTAGAGAGTCCCCTGAGCCTCTGCGACAAGCCGCCACTTTCACAGGGCGATTCCACGCCTCAGCCATGCAGCACGCAGAATTAGCGCTCCTGCACGGGCGGGGAAGCTGCTGCAAGAAACAGAAGCATGATTGGGCCCAGGAAAGTACTCCGAAATAAGAAACAAGCCATCGGCGAGCAACATACAGAGCCTCGGGAGCTTGCCCCAGCCTCGAAGATAAGGCGCCTCGCAGAGAGGGGTATGCCCAGCTCACGCAGCGCAGCACACACGCCACCCGAGGCACAGCGATGTCCATTCTATGCGTCTGTTTGGTGAGACACAGCAGCCATGCGCAAGCACCTATCTGCCACCTCGCGTCTTGGCAAGTAGCGCAGGCGCGCGACATGCATCGGGACTGCACACAGACCGCGGATCTCGCGGTGGTCGGAATTCCTCCCGAAAACGGACGTGCGTCCTGTCGCGACTGGAAACGCACTATGGATAAAGAAGGAAATGGGTTAAGCGATGGAAAATAGTCGTGCAGCGAAGACCACCCGTAGCGACGGGCAAAAGCACATTTTGAATGGCGTGGCGCTACGGCGGGAAATGGATTACGTGTATTATGGTCTATGTATGGCGAAAGCAGCGCCCCAAAAATCGGCCCCGCGGCGCAAGCGACACGGTATCACCCCATTTCCACGCGAGTTAGCCGCGGCCCGCCTTTGGCATTTTGGCAGCCGCGCAGAAAACCCAGCAGCACCGAGTGCTAAGTGGTCCCGCTAATCGGATCGAAAACGCCCTTGAGGCGCCGGAGAGCACCGAGACCTTGGCAAAGATAAACGCAGGAAACCAAGCAACCGCCGAAAACGCAAAGAAAGCAAAACTCAAAAAACGCAAATAACGCACCAAGCTCACATTATGCAGATAACGAAGATAACCGTAGGAAAGGTAAAATCGCTTCTAGTTGATGAGCCGCGACACGCGGAGACTCTCTGCGGGCTCCGCCTGGTCCAGCCCCTGCGTGTGGATGCTGCGGACCAAGTGGCGGAAAGGCGGCACGACAAAGTGGTCGCTCGGGGCATACGCGGGGCCGTGCTTCCTCTCCTCTGGCGGGCCAGCGCCGAGCGGGGAGTGGTGGGAGACCTGGGCCGTGTGCGGTGCGGCGGGCTGCGAGCTTTGCGACATGGGGATCTGCGGGAGTGCCGGCGTCTGCAAGTCTGGCGCCGTGGACGGCCGCCGCAGGTTCTGCGACGAGGACGTGCTCAGGCGCGATACCGGCACCCGGCCATGGTAGTCGTAGTACCCCACCGACCCGTGGTGGCTGCACGGGCTGCCGGAGCCCCAGGAGTCGTGCGTTTTCACACTGCTGACTTCGCTGTAGGAGCCTGTAGGATGGGGCGGTGCGGAGTAGAGCGACGGCAGAGTGGACACCGACAGCGAGTAACTGAAGTGGTGTGCGGACGGAATTCCAGCGAATCCGGGGACCGCGCCCATGCCCGGCGGGTAGCCCGAGGGCGACAGGCCGGCGTCCAGCGATCGCAGGCGGTTTTTCTCGTGGTCGTCGTGGAAATAGAGCGGGCGGCGGGACTCGTTGAAGATGGCCGTGTTGAACGCGACCTGTGGCAACATGGGCACCTTGGCGAACGGCGGGGGTGCGATTTCCGCATTGGGCGCTGCGAAGTACACGGGGTTGGCGTCTTTGCGGGGTTCGCTGGGGTGGGCCGGATGTAGGGGGCGCTGGAAGGGCACTGCGGGCGCCATGACATGGATGCCGTGGTGCACATTGGTGGAGCTGCCATAGTTTCCATGGTGCCCACTGTTGCCCATACCCCCGTGCACTGGGTAAACTGGCTCTGGATTTCCGGATGGCCCCACTCCGTACACCTCTCCCGGCAACACGCCGTCGCCTTTGGCCCCGTAATTGGATGCTATAGTATGCCCCTCTGGCACCGCCAGGCCCGGGAAACTCGTCTCCCGTCGGCGCCGGTTGGCACCGCCGTTCCACCAGTTTTTGATCGCGTTATCGGAACGGCCCTTCAAGTGGCGGGCGATCTCCGCCCACTTTTTGCCGTACTTGCCCACGAGCTGCTCGATCACAATGCCCTCCTCGTAGCTAATGGGGTTGCGGTTCAACAGCGGTTTGAGGTTCTGGTGGTACCGCTCACGGCACTGTTTCGGGGAGCGGGTCTTCATCAGGAGCGAGATACGCACCCAATTCAGCGGGCCGTACAGTGTGATGATCTCCATGAGCTTGCGGTCCTCCTCCGGGCTCCAGGGACCGCGGCGCACCGACTCGGGTCCTGTGCGGTCGGACTGGCTGTATTCGTTTTGTGGCAGGTCGGGCAAGTCGCCCTCTGGGTTGTGCACGTCCATGTTAGTAGTAGTCTTGGGGTCGTGAAGGAATGTGGTAATCGTGAATATCGTGAATGTGTTGGAAGTTGTGGAGGTTGTGAATGCTGTGAATCCTGTGAATATCGTGAATACTCTCAATGTTGTGAATACTCTCAATGTTGTGAATCCTGTGAATATCGTGAATCCTCTCAATGTTGTGAATCCTCTCAATGTTGTGAATCCTCTGAATATCGTAAACTTCTCTTCTATCTGTAAGTGATTGCGATGAAGCAGATGAATGAATAGTGAGCCCTCTAACGGCGGAAACGGCAGTTATAAGAAAAGTGCTAGCCGCAGACGCCAGGAAAAGCTGGGCCTCAATTCGTTTTCTTGACTGCGCAAACGGATCTCGTAAATGACAAGCCTCCAGCGACGGGTCCATGTATCGATTAAAAGCAATTTCTCTGCTTGGCACTTCCTCTCTCAGCGGCTCTCCAGCAGAAAGCCTATTACCGGCGCTATCGCTAAAGTATCAAGCGGTTTGACAGACCGTTGGGCTTGCAAGTACGAGCAGTGACGCAAAGGCTGGTGACGTGACGGCTCCCGGATACAAGTGGCGCCACCAAAGAACAAAAAGACGATAAGAAAAACAGATGCCCAGGCCAAGCAAAAGCTATAAAAGTGCCGCTACATATACCGACGCGAGGGATCCATGCATCTTTAACACGCCTGCTTTGGGCTCCGTCAAGAGTCGGCTTCACCAGCGGTGTGCACAAAGACCTCGCATTCGTTCGGGGAAGCCAAACAAACGGTTGGAAAAGAACTACTCATGCATAACCGCAAGTATGCACGCTGCGGCTCGTAATCAGCATGAAGCACGCTGCGGCGTGCGCCAGCGACAAAAAGAAAAGTGCGCAAAAACTGGCGCCATAATGCCTCGGGCTTAGCACCCCTCCTGCAATACTGGGGAGGTTGCTAACTCCATTTCTAGGCCCGGGCGATTGCGTCTGCTGAATCTGGCAATCTGCGAGAATAAGTAGGTTTGGCAGCCCCACCCGGGCTGTCCATGCAGCACCGCATGCCATTTAGTATTTGATGTGAGATCGTCGGTATAGCTTGGCGTGACAAGAGAAAAGTGACACAGCAAGAAAAAAAAACCTGGGCAACACAGTGCGCAAACGGGTCGAGCGTGAACCCCTGAGCCCCAGTTCAGACCGTCGTACCTGAGGGAAATTGCCATGGCACCGGCAAACAGGCTAAGCCGCCGAAATATGCAATAACCGTTAGTGGCGTTCGAAAGACGTGCAATGCAATAGCGCACTGGGCTTTGCCCCGTGACCGAGATCTAGTGTTAAGGTTCCGGTGCATGCGTCTGCGGGCAAGTGCCAGCAGAAAAGAGCGACATTATGCTCGTGGTCAGGCCATGCAAACATTCTGGCGGCAGGTTTACGCGGGCGCATGCGCAATGATCACCGAGCGCACCAGGGTGCATAATCCTCAGTATGCTGCATGCGTCCGTTTCTGTTGTTCACTCCCGGCGTTCACGAATCACAGCAGCGTTTCTGTCACTCTACCGGGCAGGATCGGGTGGGGGAGATTGCTGGCTACTTTGGGGGTTTGGTCCATATCACGCGGTGCTGTGTTTTATTTCTATATTCTTGGCTCGTATCGCAAATTCCGCGCGGAAACAGGCGAAATTCTCCGTCTTCCCGGAATGCACCCTGGCCCTGAAAGCACGCCCCTATGCCGTCCTATATACTTAATTACTCCAGGCTAGGCCATCGCTTGCAGACAATAACGCCGATTTCGTGGATGACCCGGCCACTATCCCGTTCGCCGGCCGCATCAAAAACATCAAAAACATCAAAAACATCAAAGAAATTACAGAAATCCGGCAACCGCAGCGCATGTTCGGGGAAGTTGGCGACCTGGGTCGGCCTCTGCGCACTGTGTCGGCCGACCGGCGTCTGATTTTCTCAAAGCAGTATTTATTTCTCGCCCGAAACCAGCATTGTGGCGTCTTTTCTTGGCCCGGGCGGGCTTTCGAGCCCCTCGTTGGTCCTTACTCGTACTCCTCTAGGTCTTCCGGGTCGAAAATCACACGCACCATTAGAGAGCAGCTGGGGCAGACCGCGATATCCTCGCCGTCCCGGAGGTCGTCCAAGCCGATCGCAAAACGGTCGCCACAGGGACATGGGTACTGGAAAAGCTGGGTGATTGGGTCGAACACGAAGTCCTCGATCTCGATCTCGTTGTATATCGTTTCCATGGCTAAGCTGTGGGTGTGGTTGGGTTCTGGGGGGAGATGTCGATCGTGGGTGGTTGTTTTGCAGTATTATTAGGAAATCACTGGGGCTATCTGACTGAGAAGGATAGTAGTATGCTATAGTAGGCTATAGTAGGCTATAATAGGCTATAATAGGCTATGATAGTAGGATAGCAGCAGGCTCCTCAGATAGGGCGCTTATTTTTCAGTGGTCGTGAAGAAACTCTCACGGCCCGTAACGGTTAATTAGATCACGCCAAGTACTGCCAAGCTACAACGGGTCTATAGTGTGATGACTTGGAGATGAGCAGGCGAAACACCCGTACCGCCGCGAGGCGGCGTCCAAGTCTATTTTTGCTTTTGCGCGGTTGTATGCAGTACGCGGCCTGCAAGAGCAACCTGCAACGGGCGCTGCATGGCCGTTTCTCCGTTTACGAAACCTCCGGGCTAGTATTAGAGATGACGAAACACGTCGGACGTGGCGCCCTGCCACCCTGGTGATGTAACGGATTGTTTAAACTTTGACACGAAAAATACGACTTTAGCCGGCCAGTGTGTGCCGACGCCCAACGGGGGAAACAATACCCGGCCAAGTTACGGGCAGCGCTGTGCTTGGACAAGAAAACCAGGCATTAGTAGACATCTGGGCCGAAGCAGGCGGTGCGGTACTTCTGGGCGGTGGCTAAACAATGCATTGATGAAGCGCCTAAAATGGGGGACACTACACAGGGTATAATGTAGGAATGATCTAGGGAGTGAGAGGTGCTGAGGCATGTGAAATAATGGGTAATTATGATTACTTTTTGTCCTTGAAAAGTGGTAGGTCTATCTTCGGTGTGGTGCTTCGGAACCAGGCGAGTCGTCTACGATCCGCTTCAATAGAGGGGCACCAGGAAGAGGAAGGCACTCTGGACACCACAGACCCACTTTTGTTATTACACGGTGTATGAGTTGGCGAGAGTTATAACAACATTGTATGGCTATGGAACCAGCGATCGAAAGTAAATCGAGGCCAGTGTAGGTGGTGGGCAAAGATGCCCAAAAACGGAAGACGAATCTAGCAGCGAGTGCTGTCTACCAAATAATCTTCAGAATCGTTTTCAGTGGTGGGCCAAACTCTCTGTTTCTAGGGCTCGTGCCCTAACCCACACGTGACTGCGAAAACTGCGCTGCACGTGACCTGAGGCGGGCCCGCGCAACGAGCTGCCATGATCAAACACCCGTACATCCTCTCACTAACTGCCCGCGGCGCACAGTGAGGACCCAGTGCTCCTGCACACGCACCGGCTTGCAAATTTTTTCGAGGCTCGTCGCACAGTTAAGAAAAAATCTCTCTTTTCTTTCTTCCTACTAGACAGTAACCAAAGCAGTATGTGTGCCTTAACCTCACAAGATGTTAGAGGAACAGCAGGGAAATGAGGAAATGACCAAGCAAAGATGCTATTATAACTGTTGCCGAAACAATCGATCTATTCAACGATGAATTGGGACGGCAGCTAAGCTCTGTGACCGCCCACCTAAAATTTTACACCAAATCTATGGGACGAATATTCGGTGCCATAATCCTGGATCATATCCACCTATCATCAAAGAGATTGCCAAAACCCAATGTTGTGCACTGTTAAATTCTCTTCCTGCCACAGAAAGAAGTCAAGTCAGTGAAATCGCCATACCATTCCAGTATCGATCCATTACCTCGATTCCCTTTCCTTTCTTTCTTTCTTACCTCCAAAAAATCCAGTACTAACATCCAGACCATGGGTATTTCTAGAGACTCTCGTCACAAGCGTTCTGCTACTGGTGCCAAAAGAGCCCAGTTCAGAAAGAAGCGGAAGTTCGAGTTGGGCAGACAGCCAGCCATGACCAAGATCGGTGGCAAGAGAATCCACACTGTCAGAACCAGAGGTGGCAACAAGAAGTTCAGAGCCTTGAGACTCGAGACCGGTAACTTCTCCTGGGCCAGCGAAGGTGTCGCCAGAAAGACCAGAATCGCTTCTGTCGTCTACCACCCTTCCAACAACGAGTTGGTGAGAACCAACACGTTGACCAAGTCCGCCATTGTGCAGATCGACGCCACTCCTTTCAGACAATGGTTCGAGACCCACTACGGTAAGGTTTTGGGTAAGAACCTTGGTGAGGAGCCTGTCAAGAAGTCCAAGAAGGTCGAGAGAAAGTTGGCCTCCAGAGCCGGTGCCTCCAACATCGAGGCCGCCGTCGACCACCAGTTCTCTGCCGGTAAGTTGTACGCCTGTGTCTCTTCCAGACCAGGTCAATCCGGTAGATGTGACGGTTACATCTTGGAAGGTGAGGAGTTGGCCTTCTACTTGAGAAGATTGACTGCCAAGAAGTAAGTGTACTCTAAGATCACATAGCAATATAATTTCACGTTTGAAAGACAAGTGTAGATACGGTGAAAGGAGGCCGTACTTGGAAAGTCGAGTAACTCTTGATGCCTCGGAAGTTGAACATGGAGAAGGAATACGTCATCTCATACTGAATTCTATCGTTGGAAAGATGTGATGAATTTCAAGTATTCTACGATGTTGAAAAATTGTTAAGGTTTGATCTTTCGTCGATAGTTTTGGTTCTTTCAGTGTTTAAGAATTCACCATAGTGTGTCTTCAGAATCATGAATGCATTGGACAGCTCAAAAAGGGAAAGCCCAAAAGATCTGCAAAATGGACAGTACTGAAAGAGTGAAAGAGTAAAAGACTAAAGAGAAAGCGACATGTACGTAACGATGTAGAGGAAAAAATATCAATACAGTGTACCAACCTACGGGTAATAAGAAGCGGCAGTTCTCCTCTACGTTTTTCGATGTCCATAAATATCTTTATCTTCTTCTGATCTGTTAGTAAAAATCCACCAGATTGTTTCATAAGTCAGCATAAAAAGGCAATACGGTTTGTCTGCATTGGAACCCAGGGGCTCTCTCAGATCAGGTCTGTGTAGTTTTATCATCATAAAATGAATGCGTTGAACATACTGTTGGATGTGACTGTGCCACAAAATACAAGGGGTCAGCTTAAGATAAACATAATCATTGATGTTTTTTTGCACGAAAAAAGTGCTGGGTTTTATACTGGTGGTTGGTCCGGGTAACTGCGCGACGGGCGCTGGGGCTGGATGCAACCCTCAGTGTGCGCGGCTGCAAAAGTACAACCTCCATGACAGGGCTGAGTGGACAGTTCGAGACGCGGCACTCCAGAAATATAATCGGGGTTTTCGGCTTTTGTATGTCTTTCTGATGTCAGTGCGGGGTCTTGTGAATCTTCAAAATAGTGCAGGTTCCTCATCCACTCCTAGCGTCTTCAAGATTCCGCATCCTGGTTTGGTGGTCAACTTCCAGAGACTAGTTTTTTTTTTCTTAAACTTCTGAATAAATCGAATACTTTAATTGAGATAAAATATAATGGTGCACAAGTCAGAGATACCAATCGCATACCTCAATTCCACCATGATACCTTTTTCTTCGAGTTATCAAAACTCCCTATTCTCTGGAAAAACTGCTACTACCATAGTTTTTATCTTTTTATCTTTTCTTATTTGCTCCTGTTTTTCACTCTCCCACAATAATCCGTATCTATGGAACCACCAGTTTATGAATACCGATCTACCTCTCTACCCATCTACATATTTATGTACCCACCCTCCTACCTACCCCTCACACCATGTACAAGGCTTGTCGGTTTCCCTTTTTCTGCCGTGGCCACACAGATGACACGTACTCCTCCATGGGCCGCCTCTGTACAAATCCCACACTTTCCTCCTTCGGCACAGCAGGCTCAAGATCGGAAACCCGCAATACATTCTCCCGTCCAAATACAAACACCGGGTGGAACGGAACAAACAACAACCCCATGAGCGCCACTAGCGACGAGTCAAACACAAATAGGTAAACCTCGTGCTGCAGGATGTACCCGGAGTACCCCTCCTTAGTGTTGACCACCATGTAGATACACCGAATGTAAGAGAGACCAATGGCAATACCGACCACCAAGGGGTAATACGGAAGTAGGGGCCGAAGACGGATTCCCTGGTAGCGAGGATTGTAAAAGCGTTCTAGATCTCGTTTGTGTGTTCTGGTCGAAGGCACATTAAGTAGCATCTTCACGTAGTTGAGGAATCCGGCGTGTTCGTACTTGGACCCCGTGCCTGTTTTATCTTGAAAAAACGTCCGGTACGGGTAGTGGAAACATAGAAAAAGAAATCCAGTGATCGCCACCACCTCGATCAAGATGCCCACGAACATAAGCGATTTCCCGATAAGAGAGGTGTTTTCTGAGGGCCCAGCCATGGGTGCCAAACCGCCTCCGATCGCCTGGATTACTAGTGCGAGTATGTCTGTGCTGATGAAAAAACAGGGGTACCACATGGGGCCCACGAGCGAGTACTTGCTGCCGTAAACGGTAACGATTTGCGCAAACACGAAGTAGATCCCAGCCATAATGAACAAGGGCGCTGCCGTCCAGCGCAAGTTTTGCAACACGAAGAAACCCACACTGGCGCGGTTGTGGATGGCCAAAAACCGGGCCAAGGAGCCCACAAACTCGACGCCAAAGCCAAGCACAAAGCAGACGTTGAACCACTGGTATCTGGAGCGCACCAGCATCGCCAGAAAAAACACAAAAAGAAGTCCGAAAAGCACAAGGAAGAACCCGTTGCCGCCGCTGTTCATGTCGTAGCCGTAGAAGTCCCTCGTGGGTAAGAGTTGCTGCAAATTGTAGGTGGATTCCATGATCTTTTTCGATTCGCTTGCTCTTACAGAGGAGGCAGTGGCAGTGGCCAAAACCTGCTCGGCACTTATTATGGATAGCGAGGCACGGGCCCCGCGGAGCACCAGGGAAAGAGAGGCGATCTCGGCGGGACTTTGTGCTGTAGCAATGCTTTCCACAGCGTTGGCTATGGCGCTAGTTAGTGCCGGACGATGGCCCGTGGCGATGGAGGCCACAGCGGTGGCCGTGGCCGGGTAACCCCCTTCGGGCGACCAGAAACCAAGAGAAGCCATGGGAGTGGGCGAGACAGGGCGTAAGAAAATAAATCATGGTGTAAGTTGGGGTCGAATACGAACTATATTAAGCGCGTTAGTAGCCCGCGCTCGTATGCGGAGAGGCGCAGTGCACAGCCATAACGCTCACGGCCCAAAAAAAAAACAAATTAGAAAAAATTAAAAGGACGAGGTGTTGGCTTTCGTGATTTAGGAATATTGCTTGCTTCTATGAGCCATTGGTCCAGTAGCTTCTTTAGATCTATGTTTAGCCTTGCTGCGAAACGCGCATCTCGCATAACTGCTTCAAGAACCCAACCAGTCTACTGGCTGGAGCATATTTCTTCACATACAGAACTTAAAAAGACTGGATAAAACAGACTACTTGCCTAGACGATGCCGTGCGAGTCCTAGCAGATTGGCGTGGCTTTGGAGTCAAACCAGTGGCAAGTCACAAGCTCGAAATGTGTTCATGAAAGGTCGGTAGACCAATCGTGTATTCGTAGATAAGTGTCGCGTTGGCCAGATAAGGTAATAATTCGAGGCAGGTGATCTGACTATGGGACTAGCAGGACTCAGGCTGCTACCAAAATATAGCGGGGTGTTGGTATTGTTGGGGATAAAATTGTAAAAGAGGGATATTTACGACGGTGATGAAGAAGCTCTGGGCGGGTACAGTGGAGTACAGCGGACACTGTGGCGGAGACAAGACTTTTGGGCAGGAGGCGGCGTTCTTGGCCAATACTCATAGAACAGACTTGACAGACAGGACGCAAAACCCGACTACACAAATGGACATACTTCGGATTTTATCCGATAAAGGCTAGTTAGGGATATTGGCGATTGGAAAGAAATGGCAAACGAGGGCAAAATACCGCTCCTGGTGTGAGTCGCCGTGTTGATACGTCCCTCGAGTATAAAGAGGAAGTAAAGAAAATACCAATCTGTCACCACTATGAACTGTGGGGAACATATCAATGGATTGGGTGTACAGGAGGTTGCCTATAACGTGGCATTCCCTCACTTCTCGCCTTCCTTGGGTCCATTACTCCCACATTCTAGCAAAGTTACCACGGCCATACATTCACTGAAACAAGCCCAGTGTTGTCTGTCGGCTAAGATCCCCATGGGGAGCGCTTTCTGGGAATCTGGATGTGCTCAAGCCGTAGATACAGTGGAAACAGGAGGCTTAAGCAGAACGGGGAATTACTATTAGAATCCATGTCCAGCCTGGGTTACGAATCCGAAATTCTTCGTGGTTGACAGAATTTGACGCCATTTGTGTAAGCGTTAAGGGCATCACTGTTAAGTTCAAGGTTGATATATAGCAGAATAGTAAACATCACACCAGGAACAACATTGACTACAGGACCGAGAGATACTACTTACGAGTTGGAATGATCAGCAGATCCGACATAGACCTCCTGCACGAGTAATCTAAGGCACCATAATCAATATTCACCGGTATCCACCAATAAACACTGATAATCTACACACCGCTAGAAAACACTGATAATCTACACTCCACTAGAAAACACTGATCCACCGCTAATACACCAACAAAAGACTGCGAATCCACCGAGAAGCTCCACCAATAAATCTAATAAACAAAAGAATGCACTAATGCTCTGCTAATTCTCCACTACAGACCCTAATAGACTCTGCACGCCACTAATACGCCTATGGCTCCAATAAACTACTCTTTAGTGCTCCACTACGACTCCACCAATAGTCTACTAATACTCACTAATACTCACTAATACTCACTAATACTCACTAATACTCACTAATACTCACTAATACTCACTAATACTCACCAATACTCCACTAATACTCACCAATACTCCACTAATACTCACCAATACTCCACTAATCAACTACTCCCCTAGTCCAGCACCCGCCAACACACACTAGTGCTCGAAGCGGAAGTCCAACCGCTTGTTGCCCTCGTCGCTCGTGCCCCGCACATACTCCTCCTGCTGCTCGTAGCTCATGGCATTCCACACCCTGTCCCGCAGCCGGTTCCGCCACATGTAGTAGCCCTTCACCAAGAGAAGAAGAGGCACGCTCGCCACCGTGACAATCACCAAGTTCCTGTTTCCGCGGTAGTACATGGGCGCATCGTCGCTGCGGTAGATATTGTTGGCTGCGATGTTTCCAAGCTGCACGGAGATGTTGTACATGGCCAGGCAAATGGACCTGCTCTTGATGGAGTTGGAATTCCGCGACACCCAGCCCACACAGATGGCGTGCACGTAGGGCGCCCCCAACACCATGGTCACCAAAAACCACGTGGGCCACGGCTGGTGCATGCTGCCGGGCCACCACCGCAAGGCCACCATGAACGGAAGCGTGAAAAGCGGCAACGAGAGCGACACCAACGACCGCTCGCGCACCCTTTCCGAGAACCACGTGATGAAAATCAAAAGCACGATGTTGACCAAGTACTGCGGGATGTTCAACAAGTTGACGTTGAACGTGGAGAAGCCGAGCTGCTTCAACGTGAGCGTCATGTACGGCTGCACGGTGCTCATGGGAATGTAGATGAAAAAGCCGACCACGTAGAGCGGCCACAAGTCGTAGTCGGACAAGGCTCCCCAGATCTTGCCTAGCGAAAGGGGCTGGCGGTTGTTCATGTCTCCCTTGGACGGATCGTCCCGCAAGACCCTGTTGACCACGATTTTCTCCTCGCGGTCGGTGAACCAGCCCTTGGGATGGAGCCTGTTTTTCGTGTCGAGTGCCGACGGCACCATGGCGTAGAACGCCCAGAGGCCGATGGCGAAGGTGACGAGACCCTCGATGATGAAGAGCCACCGCCACCCCGCTATGCCGTGCACCCCGCGCATTCTGAGGATGGCAAACGCTAGAAGCGACGTGGCAATCTGGGTTAGCGAGAGCGCCGTCCAGAAAAACGAGAGCCGCACGGGCAACTCCTTCGCCTTGTAGAAGTACGAGATCCACAACACGAGGTCCGCGATAAACCCGCCCTCTAGCGCGCCGATGAGGATGCGGGTGATGTAGAACCCCGCCTTGTTCTTCAAGGCCGCCTGCGAGATGGCCACCACGCTCCAGCACACCATCTGGATCGGGATGAACCGGTCCGGGCCGAGCCACTTGGACACCAACTGCGACGGGATCTCGGCGACCAAAAACGCCGCCAAAAACAAGTTGTTGCCCAAGTTGTAGTCGTCCGTGGTGAGGTTCAAGTCCGTCAAGAAGTTGTCCGCCACGGCCTGGGACAAGTTGCCCCGGTCCACCTGCAACCCGAAGAACAAAATGCAGCTGGTGAGCGTGACCCTCCAGTTGAGCTTCCTCACGAGCACCTTTTCCTCCTCGGGCGACCACTCGAAATGCGGGTCGAACGCACTGCGGCACTCGTATTTGCACGACTCGTATAGTCTTTTGTAGTAGTCGGCCACGGCGGGGTCCCTGAACGGGTTGGGGGCGTTCGGAGAAACGCTCTCCGACTCCGAGACCGACTGGTAGTCGACACTGACCTCGTTTTTGAGGGTGTCATTTTTGGTGGTGTCGCGTGGCGGTGGTTTCGACAATCCGACAAAGCCCATGTTTGAGTGTTGCTGATACTGCTTCCAAGTCTGGTGAATTCGGTGGTGCCTCTAAGGGCATTATTACGGTTTATATTAGTGCGCTTACTGGTGAGGTTTATTGGTGGGGGTTATTGCCAATTGCACCATTGGGTGTGGCGATGATGCTGCAATTATCACAGGGGTTCTGGGCACAGCTATGGCGACTTTCTACCACAGAATCCTCACACGGTCGTGGAACCTTATTCTGCACTAGCTGGTGCAACACGGTGGGACCACGAAACGGGGTATTTTTTCGATTTTTTTCCACTTCCAAGTCGAGGCCAGAGAGTCGGGTCTAGACACTCCCAGGGTAACTATTCCAATTTCCCTAAGATGGTCCACAGACTGTTCTGTCAGTCCTAGTGGAATGTCATACTTTATACTGCACTGTGGCTGATGAGGTGCCCAAGTATGTGAATTGTGCCAAACGCACGGCGCTACTAATGGAATTTCAAAACTGAAAAACGGAATACCCGTATTGCGCTCTGCACCGGTGGGTCCTGTCGCCCACCACCCTGATTTTTAGCTGATTCCCGTATATTAAAGCACCCTGGGTGCCCGGATGTGGTCACGTGATCCTAGGTTCCTCGACGCGGAGCAAGCCAGAGAACACTATGTTTACAGTATTTACGACTTTTACCGTTGTTCGCAGATACATTCCACAAAGCCTAAACCTTACCTGCCAAAGGCAGCGTGGCTAAACCTTTGTGAAATCCACCCCGGATTCCGCAAGGTCACGTGACCCACATGGACATGCCACCAATCAAGCCTATCGCTTACATCAAAAGGGCCAGACGGATGTCCTGTGTATTTCAGCTGGCGTCTGTGTGTGGCCACACTTTTAACCCTTAGCCGAACTTGCGGCGGAATAGCCAGCCCGACAACGTCCAGACTGGTCAGCGAGTTTCGCTGATGGACATATAATAAACCCCCTTTTTGGAACTACGAGACCCAACAAGGATTTTGGTCCAGAGGTTGCGGCTCGCCTAACGATATTTGGCTGACTTGTGCAATCGGCGGACGTCCAGCCCAGTCAATTGCAATCAGTAAAGTCAGTAGTACCGAGGCTTTCAAGGGCCTCAAAGAACCACCGATAAAAACCCGTTTGACCGTCCCGCATGTACTGGCTTCCGAAAGGGTATATTCTTGCCTGTGATTCTCTAAAAAGCACCCCGATTGTAGGCAAAGCGACGTATGGCGTGCGCTCCCGAAGTATCACTTTCCAAGTTTTTCTTCTGTTTTGACACACCACCGTGCTGTTGTACTGATGGTTTCGGAATCGAGGAGGGAATGAATACGTAATTCGGAGGCGCTTCAAGTATTTGGGCGACGGCGATACGTCGGCGTGGCTTAGACAGACTTCCAGGTTAGGTGTGTTGGGAAAGATGTTTTTTGGATGACTAGAAGCACCTTTTCAGAAGCTATTGCGAAGTGTTACTTTGCAGGTGTTTTCATTCTTAAGATGTAGCGGCTGGTTCTAATTTCCAACAAACTACAATTTGCTCTCATCATTCCTGGCCAGGTACAAAATATGAAGGACAGTGAGTTTAGCTTTTCTTGAATGCGCCTACACTTCGTTCGAATGGTTTCCTAAAAGTCTCTGCTCAAAGTGAGGCATACCGCTTTGAAAATATACCGATGAATGGCCGCATTATAGCAACACCAACAGTGCTGTTTAATTCAAGGTGTGGCCAAAGATTAGTCAGACTCGTTCTCAAAGACTTGGGTCTGCAGATACTAGTGGCCCCCAATTTAGGAGAGCACGCCTCAGGTCCTATTTATGGCTGGCTCCAGGGTAAATACGACCACCGCCATCTGTCAGTGAAAAGATATCCAGCAATTTCGGCAATGGCGGTGTGTTTCATTCGGAGGCGAGACCGCTCTTGACGGGTCAAGCGAAAAGGGTATGGAAAAGGTGATTTGCAGGTTTCGGAGTGGAGCCGACGGCATGTAGCCGATTTCCTCGTTTCTTCTTGATTCTGCTGTCTGACTCTACCCGAAACCCTAAAGGAATCATCGAAACGAGCACTAGAGACAAAGTGAAGAAACAACTTTCTGCCCCGCGCCCTGGCTGTTACCTGGCTGTTTGCTGGAGCTCAAGAGTATTTAGGGCCACTCACAGGATAGTATTGCTGTCATTGTCTATGAGAAACAGAGGCCGCTTTGGGCAAACCGTGAAAATATGGAGACCTTTAACCCCAGATCGGAGGAGATATATCGGAAGAGTTAAGGCGAGGAAATGAAAATGGACATCGCAATCTGTCAATGTGATGGAATAAAGGAACGATTTGGAAGCATACTGGGGATTTGGCGTGGTAACATCTGACAAGGCGTACTGACTCAGCCATGCGGAGCACTGGAAGGTTTAGCGGGGCGACACACCATCAACACTTGGACCTTGAGGGACACGCTAACAGCTACTTGGTGCCACTGCAGCAACGACCTCCGATATCTCGGGGTTTCCATGGACTGATGGTACTCTACACCACCGCCAGACTGTTTCAGTGCTAAGTATTTGGATGGATTGGCTGAAATCTGGTTCGGGTCTTGCGTCTCCCATCGCTTGAACTGGGCAGCCAGAAAGTCAATCGGTGGCAACGATAGAGTGGTGCTGCGCTTATAGTGGTCTCACTTTCAAGGACAATGACTACCTAAAAAAACCCCTTTTTGTCTTATCTTGCTCCCCTAAGTTCCCTCAAATTCCGTTCCCCCAAGAAGCAAATACCCCAAAAGACTGGATCTCGCAAGATCCTATATTTCCCCTTCTTCTCCCGGCTCTAACAACACCAAATGTCTGCTTCCCTCCCAGATCACTTTCCCTGCCACGCCAAGAAGTGGGCAGTGTACTCCATTTCCGAAATCTCCTCGCATTTTTGCACAAATAGGATCTTTTTCCTATAACCCGAGTTGCATATGTGGTCCTTGTTTCTGGGGGTCCAGATTCGGTCGTAGAGAGCCAAAAAACTGTGACGGCTGCTGGACTTGTACGCATAGAGAAGAAAGGCCAAATCGTCGTGGTACTGCAAGAGCTTTTTGGTCTCTAGGGCAAGCGTGGTTGGCCCGGAAGAGGGATGGCTGGCTGCTTTTGGGGTCCTCTGCGAGAGGTGGGTTTTTAGTGGAGGCACCCCAGACACATCCGTGGTTTTCGTATGGGTGGATAGCCTGGCGAAACCAATCAGTCCATTGTTGCTTTTTCCATGGTTGTCGCCGTCTGGTGTCGCTGCAAGTTCTTGCTTCTGGGCTTCTGGCGGGGCTGTTCTCACGTCGTCCTTCACCCATTTATATTTCTTGGGATTTCCCGAAATGATGGCGTCGTGGGAATCATGCTTTTGTTTGTTTTCCGACCTTGGCAGAGACAGCCCGTTTCCCGGATCGGCGTGGGCCGCCACGTTTTTTGAAAGAAACAATATCGTTAGCCACACCTCACATTTCATCTTTTCTGAGTGCACTCGAGCTAGCAGGGGTTGGGTAGCTTCGAAGGGGAGGAAGCTATTATCAGTTACTCATGAGGCCTCGTCTGGCCGGGGCGTTCCAGAACTCTTCTGTTCGACTTTTTTTCAGTTGCAGAATTCGATCTGAGAACAATGGCACACATTTCACGGAAAGCTAACGTAAAGGGAATCAATAAGCACAATGTGGAACGTGTTCCGCTTTTATCCTCATTCCACTATCTCTCAGGCTACCATAGTGGAAACAGGTTCCCAAACGGTGAGACTGAAAGCGAAGATCGTCTCCTAGCACAAGAATACTAGGCTCCGATCCGAAAATCTGGGCAGAAGACAATAACCAGGCAGTTCTGAACAAGGAATTAAATTGTTTGTTCTCACGGGGCTTGGCACAATTTTACGTTTCTTCACCCCACTGACTGCCTGTTCATCATACCATACATAGCCACAGAGGTACGGCCTGAAACCTGTGAAAGTCTCTCCCATTATCCCTCGCACACTAGATTCCAAAATGCCCATTTGTTCAACCTTTGCATCCGCTAGCCATATCCATAAATGTGCGAAATTCATGAACCCGTTACTTTTGCATTTTTTTCTCAAAGATACAAATAGCACAGCAGGGAGTCACCACAACCAAAAATGTATCAGTCTAGACCTAACTGTCTGCTTGGACTCCTTCTAAGTATGTCGACTTCGTTGAAAGCGCAATTTCCGAAGCAAACAAAGTGGAAAAATCTTGTGCTAAACCTCGTACAGAAATAATTCAAATGAGCAGCTACTCACCTCTCCGTGGGTAACTCATGGTCACCAGTATGCTGACAAAATATCCCTTGACGAGCTGATTTTAGCTATTACGGCGTCATTTTTGGGTTACAGATGTCCAGATTGAACCCTTGGCCTTTTCATGTCTTCTTTTGCAAGAAAAATCCATCTTATTTGATATTTGGGGATACATGTGCTTCATGTAGAGTATGTACATATAGTCACCCCACCACTTTTCAGCAGATATGAAATAGGTCCCTTGGCCCAGTTGGTTAAGGCGTGGTGCTAATAACGCCAAGATCAGCAGTTCGATCCTGCTAGGGACCATTTCTTTCTGGGCGTGTGGCGCAGTTGGTAGCGCGTTCCCTTAGCATGGGAAAGGTCTCCGGTTCGAATCCGGACTCGTCCATTCTTTTTGGATTACCCAGCTTTCTTCTACTTTATTGATTTCTGTTGTTTATTGTGTGTGTTTTTGGAATTTGCAACTATTTGCAATTTTCCGCTGTGCGCGCAGTCACGTGATGTAGTACGACACGCGCTAGATACGGCCTTAACCATTCGCTATTGATGAACAATATTAGTGATTGCTGTTATGTAGGTTGCTGAGTACGTTTAATATCTTGGAGGTAGGTGGAAGTTTAGTCGTAAAAGATAAAAAAGTAAATAAAAAAAAACGTTCGACTTATTAGACTCAATGTTATTTTTGGAAGGTGAGGTGAGGATTTTGTTATCATAGCTGAAGGTAAGATCTCCAAAATGAAGGCGAATCTACGAGAAGATTTAGCCATTGGAGGGGCTGATTTAAAGTGAGTTTTCATTTCCATATCCATGTTTTTTGGTGCTATATCTGGTCATATCAACTGTGCACCCAAAGTCTGATAAGGAATTGCTTCAGAAGCCAGCCATTTCTAGGTTAGCCATTTCTAGTTAAGCCACTTCTATTTGAACTGTTATTTTTTCCTGAAGGGAGAAAAGAAGTATCTCCGGTCGTACAAGAGTTAAGAACCAAACGCATGTGGAACACATTCATAGCGGCATTAGGTATACTATAAAGTACGTTCGGGCAAGGAGCTATCAAGCCCTACTTTCCCACATTTTTCTTTTTTTTCTTTTTTTCTTTTTTTCTTTCTTTCTTTCTTTCTCTGAAAAGCGTGTCTGCCTCCAGGACTCCTAAGATATTGGCTTCTTTAGCCGGACATCGAGATAAATGCATATTGAGTTTCCCCAGTGTACCTCTTCATACTACGTTTCCGTGTGCTTATTAACCAGAAAACCCGTGATTTTTGCTTCATGCTAAGATCTTTCAGCAACGCTTTCGTCACTCTTCCTTCTTTTCTTTTTTCGTTTCGTTCGTGTTCCCTCAGCATCGCAAGGTATACGAGGTATCGCAGGATTTCCCTGCTCTCCACAATGCCCTTATTATCGATTGCATGTCCATTTTTTATGATCAAAACCGACGTGAATTTTGCAGAGATTTTCTAGGTGTATCTCGAAATAACAGCCATATTGTCAGAGGAAGGAACATTACCATGTAAACCGAGAAATAGTGACGGTTTACGTGCTTCTGGAGTTAAGACGGATTGCTGATATTTTGTTTTTCAATTTGATATATCGTCCATTTAGTTACTACGAACTAGATAACAAACCTTTGGCTGAAGATATTGTGCGCTTTACAAGGGACAAGCAAGTATTTTAGTTGAAGAAACCGCCCACGGCTAATCCTACCATGAAAACAGAATGTGGGCCCATAGCGCTTGGCAATGGTATGTTATTTGAATTGGTCGAGCCTGAGGTATCACCTCAATAAGTCCTGTAAGTCTTACTTGCACGATAGGCGTGTAAGCCTTAAGGCAAAAAATGCACTAAAAGATTCTAACATGAGGAGGGTTTCGATCGATACGTTCTGATTCTGGTTTGACAGTGTCAAACCTGGGATTGAGGGCCGGAATGACGATGCGATGATGCAGCCCAGAGGAAGCCAACACGAGAGATCGGATATTTTGATTACTTCCAGTTATCTAGGAAGTCGATATTTGTTGGTCCACACTGATCGAAATATATGGTAGCGCCAGGCGATGGACTCAGCCATGATACCCAGCAGCCTCCCTGGCTTCCCATCCTGGAAAGTGGAGTCCCACATGAGCAAAACAAACTTTCCCCTTTCCTTTTCTTCTTTCCTTTCCCCTTTCCTTTTCTTCTCAAACACACCTTTCTCTATCCTTTTCTTCTTTCCTTTCCTCTTTCCTTTTCTTGTGTCCCTTTTCTTGTGTCCCTTTTCTTCTTTCCTTTCCTCTTTCCTTTTCTTGTGTCCCTTTTCTTGTGTCCCTTTTCTTCTTTCCTTTCCTCTTTCCTTCTCGTGTTTCCCTTTCCTTCCTTTTATTCTTCCTCTTCTTGTGTCCCTTTCCTTCTTTCCTAATACACTACCTCTTTCCTAATACACCACCTCCCTCCATTCTTCCCTTCTTTTCAA
>JAJMHQ010000058.1:0-56205 GCA_030583255.1 Metschnikowia kunwiensis
TAATGCCGAACGTGCGCAAGATGCAAAATGGTGTAAAACATGTGAAAGCTTATGATGGAGATAGAGAACATACACTTGAAAGCATGTACGAAACGTGGAAGAGTCCCTGAATAGAATCTTGTTCTCGATAGAGGAAATCAAAAGAAAAAATAAACATTAATTGCAAGAGGGCTCGTCCGTGTAAGCAGGTCCGAGCTAGGTTTGATAAACAAGCAACACACTCCCTTTTCAAGCGCCTAGGATATAGTTTTGTATTGACTTGGAAAAAGAAAATCAGTCAAATGCCATAATCCTTTTGTTCAAGGCGGGAATACGACAGTCAACGTATTTAACAAGACATAGTGCGGATGGCTACCGCTTGGCAATATATCGCTGCGCCCAACTTTTATCCAAATAAAAAGTCTCAAGCCCCATCTAATAGTAATCCAAAATCTGCCCGCAGATCAGTATTTGCTTTCCGCTTGTTTCTTGCGCTCCAAGGACGCGAGTTTTGACGACAAGACTTGCATTCGCTTATCAATGTTCTGAGAAAAGACGGCCTGGTGCTTGATCATAGCTGTGAACTCTTCGATAATGACGAGACTCTTTACAACAAGGAGATGAAATTTGCGTGCAATTGTCTCACACAGTGGTCTCTTTGAAAGAAACGGTTCTAGACTCAATTGGTCACACAATTCACTACTGAATGCCGGTATATCCATGGCCAGGAACTCCACGAGTAGGTTGTAACACTCCATTATGGAAGGGTACTGGATGAGAACCAGTTCCTGTTTTTGTGCATTCGAAATCTCGCCAGCTTCCGACACACTTGGCCTGAGTTCAGATGTGCTGCTACTGGGCTCGCGATTTTCAAGTGCTTTACCGATCCCAGCACCAAGAGGCTTTTGGTCCTCGCGATACCTTTTGATGATTTCCGGGAGACCACGGAGTTCTGCGTGCTCGTGAAATATGCGTTCCACCTTCTCTTGTAATACAGCTATTTCGTGCACGAGCGACTTATCCTCAGAAACTACAGCGTTTTCTTGACGAGACCAGTTGTGGCCCGCACCCACCTCAAGCTCTACGTTTGTGAGCCTTTCCGAGAGAGTGTCCAATGTCAAGCTCATTCTGCTGTTATTGGTGGACTTAGCTAATGCGCAAGCCTCGCAAGTCGATTGAGGAAGTGGCCCTGTTTTCGTAGGCCCAATTCGGGATCGCGCGAAAAATAGGGCCAGGCCCTAAAATACTGGCCCAAGCAGAATACCGCGCCGCAACACTCAGGCTGACTATCTGCCATTTAATCTTCAGTTTTTCTTTTGCCTGATACATCTACTTAAGACTACCTTTGTTATGGTGACAATTAGAGCTACACAACAATGTTGAGCAGAGTCTGCAATTGTTTATTGCTTGATTAACTCCTACTTTTTCACTCCCTCATAGCAAGCAGGCACTACTCTTCCTCGCTGCTGCTCATGTAATCGTTCTTCTCTCCACCGTACAATTCCCGCAAGCTCATGGGCTTGCTCTTAGAGGAAGTATTATGTGGTTTCAGGGTCTTGGCGGTCTTTTTCTCGTCACCCACCTCTATCACAATTGGCGTCCCGGCAACTGCCCCACCGTCTGAGTCTTCGTCACTATCTGAGTTGACGAGTCTCCGGGGCGCTTGCCTTTCGTCTAAAACCTCATCGAGCTGGTCCTCGAGATCGGCGAAGTCGTCGTCCATATTAATATCGGAGGTTTCCTCTTGTGGTGGGGCGTGTCCACCGTTACTTTTGAAGTATTTGGCCTTTTTGCCTTCGTTCTTTTCCTTGCTAGGCTGTTCATCAGTTCTGTTCTCCTTGCCTTGCCCTTTGCTGGAAGTATCCATTTTCTCTCCCCCTTTTGAGTCTTCGCCGCCCGTTTCAAAAACTGGAAAAGCTTCGTCGCCATCGGTCTCGAGATCCTCGAAGTCAGAGACACTAATGATATCGGTTTTCAGCTCAGAATTTGCTGCGGGAGGACGTTTTGATGCTGCTATACGTCGTCCTGAGGGAGTTGCCGACACTGCAGGACTAGAATGTCTGCTGCTAAGAGCAGATGTGTTTTTTGTGGCTGGTCGTCCCCGTTTACTTTTTAGAAGCGGCGACAGAACGTGCGGCAGCCTTAGTTTAGCGGCCTGTGGGGTATCCGTCGAGGGCTTTCCTGGTTTTGGGCCGGAAATCTCACCGCCGTTACGCCAATCTTTTATGGAGGCACGCCACTTCTCTGCGTTCCGCGACTTGTTCACTCTCACGGTGCTTTCTACTCGTCTTAGTTGCACCTTCAACTGTGTGCCCAGGGTCTTTTCTGCCGGCAGAAATGATAGGAAGAACGAGTCCAGCACCAGAGAAGGTCCTGTCTGTGCCGGCCTTTGCCTTTGTGGCACACCCTCGAAAATAATTGGGACAGCATTTTGCAGACTGGAGCCATTGGCCAGTTTCGCTCGTTCTGCCAGATGTGCCTCCAAGATGCAGATTTCGTCTTTGTGGAAAAGCGTTAGGGGACTGGATTGGTCCATAGAGTCTGGGATGAATCCATATCGTATAGCTAGCGAGGGGCCCAAGTCTGAGTCGCCCAAGACCAGAAGATCGATGTCATACTCGCCATCTGGTATGCTCATGCTGTGGAAGTTGGGGAAAATAGGAAACTGGAAAAAAGCGACGGAAGAAAAGCCAACAAGCACAAGTGAGAAACAATACCGAAGAAAACAACCTAGTTTCCGAAACTCTGGCGTAAAAAGTGTATATGGACCTATCAGGGAAAGAAGCACTCAAGAGTTCAGGCTGGCTCTGGCCCTGCGAAATGGCTCCAGATCGGCCAGCGAGATTTCGGCTACAGTGCTGCGGCTCTGCAGTTTCAGGTCCTGTTCCAGAATCGAAATGGCCCCTCGACAGCGCAAGAAATTCTGCGATTTTTAAACACACTTCTTTACTAATCCAACCGCATCTCTGTTTTCTCTCATATCTATTTCATAAAAAAATCCGTACTGAAATCCGAGAAATACAGCGAGTGGGCGAAAGAGGGGTAAGCCTTCCTAAATCCGTAACTAGGGCCTGGGTCTCGCGACTAGCTGCGGAGGCTTCACTTTCCTGATTTGCGTTACTAGCCTGGCCGTTTTCGCGTAGATCCACACATGGGGCCAATCTACCCCTTCGCTTTTCCACTGAGTTTGCGCGGAGGAATTGTGTTTCGAGGACCCCAATTTTGAGACTCTCTCACAACATGAACCGCAAGAGAACCACAACCAACTCCTAAGCACGATTCTGATTGTCTTTAGGTTTCTCCAACATGGCATAACGGCCCTAACCCACAAAAGCGGCGCGGAAAAATCGTGGTGTACGGGTGCGAGATCAAGTGCTCGCTCCATTAGGCGTATTCTGCATATCCGTTGAATATTCAAAACATTAGTCGTGCCCTTCAACAGACCCTGATTTCTGCTGATATGTCTAAACCTGGCCAGGAAACAATCAGTATTTACCACCCGAAGGTGCTACTTCTATCGGGTGGCATGACCGCAGGTGCATTCTTCTCCTTCAGATTCTACGGTCGCTTCATACGACGCAGACGAACTTACTTGGATTTGACCCCACGAATTCTCGATGGGCAACAGAAACTTCACGGAAAAGTCACGAGGGTGGGCGATGGTGACAATTTTAGATTCTACCACACACCGGGCGGGCCCTTTTTGGGGTGGGGCTGGCTACGCAAGGTCCCAGAGAAAAGAAAGGACTTAAAAGACGAGACGCTAATGATCAGACTTTGCGGCGTGGACGCGCCTGAGAGAGCCCATTTTGGAAATCCAGCTCAGCCGTATTCGGAAGAATCGCTCTCATGGCTACAGAACTATTTAATGGGCAGATCGGTCACCATTACGCCCTATTCTATAGACCAATACAAACGTGTCGTGGCACGGGCGCAGGTATGGAAACTTACCGGGCGAAAGGACGTCAGCGCCGAGATGTTACGAAACGGGTTGGCAGTGGTGTACGAGGCGAACTTCGGTGCCGAATTCGGCGAAAACGAGGGGTGGTATAGAAAGCTTGAAGGCAAGGCCAAGGCCAAGAAAATGGGTCTTTGGGCGCAGGGCCGGAAGCTCGTCACGCCTGGTGAGTTCAAAAAGAGCAAGTAAACTTACGGTGTTTTATTTGCCAGCGAGAACGTTCTAATATATTTTAACGGTGGTCACAGCTCATTTGAGCAACGCACTCACCTCTTCGCTCAAGCGGTCCGCGTTTGCTCTGGTGTCTGCCTCAGCATATACTCTCACAGCATCCTCTGTTCCAGAGGCTCTCACGAAGGATCTCCCCTGCGGATATTTGGCGACAATAGCGTCGATTTTTTCTTGCATTCCGTCGGGCTTCACCAACGTTCGTTCTGCATTTGTGGTTTGGAAGATCGTGCGGTCTGGCACAACCACCTTCACCAACCTGTTGGGCAAATCGGTGTATTGCTGGTCCCACGAAGCGGGGGTCAAGTCCAAGTAGTATAGAACCGCCAAGACGCTCAACAAATCCGAGATGGCATCGCCCACTGTTTGGTTGATGAGCTTGGTAAATTGCTGCAAGATGTGGAGTGCCTCCGCTTCCTCCTTGCTGCTTGGTTCGTAGCTGAAGATCTTTTTCTCCGCTTCACGCGAGAAGGTCACAGTTCCGTGGCCGTTGGCCTCAAAATAGACACCAACATCGTACTTCTCGGCTTCGTGGTGTAAGTGCTTGACACCGGTGGGTGTGCACCGCACTGGGATCTCCAAGACATCCTCCACGTATTTGGTAGACGAGCCATTGGCGTACGCCGTTTGGACAACTGCAATGTCAAGCGACAATTTGGAGGTGTCGATTCTGGAAAAGAGCCTCTGCAAGAAGAGCGCAAACAACGTAGCGATCTTGTCACCGTCCAACAATTTGAATTCGGACGCGCTGTTCTGGTAGTAGTGGATCAATCTATCCGCATCTCCGTCAAACGACGCGTATAGCTTGTTTGGCTGGGCATCTACGCTTTTGGGGAGTTTTTGGTTGGTCTTGACAAAGTCTGCACCACAGTCGAAGTTGAGCAATTCCGGCACGTCGTAGCTGGAATTGACGAACGAGTAGGTGAGCTCGCCCGAGAGGTATTTTTCAAATAACTCGGCCACTTTTGGCGCCCCGATTCCGTTTGCCGAGTCGATCGTGATGTCGATCTTTCTGCCGTGGCCACTCTTGTGAATAGCCTTAAATGCAGCTGCCAATTTCTCGTAATATCCAACCTCCAGCGCTTCGCCATAACTGGCATCGTTCAAAGTACGTGTGAGGTAATGCAATTGGGGCGTGGTCAATAGCCCGTGGTCTACTTTGGCAGCGTGTGGAAGCGAGTCGATTCCGTCAAGTGTGGCTTTGGCCAATCTGGGGGAAGATTCTCTGGAGTCCCTGGCGACGATCACCGAACCAGCAACCTTAAGGTCGATCTTGAGTTTGTCTGCAAGCGCCTCGATGGTTTCTGCCAATTTCTCGGGAATCGTGTTGGCCAACTGCGACGCGTATTTCTCCCACGAGCCCTCCAACATACTACCCATGGGGTCCACAACCTTCACTCCGTTGTCTTTAGGCGGATTGTGGGAGGCGGTGATCATCACACCCACGGTTTGTCCCTTCAAGAACTTGGAGCGCAAACCGGCGAGAATACCCACGGTGTAGTTGACATAGTCCAAAAGATCAGCATGCATTCTGAAGCCAGCAGTGCCGTAGGTGTAGGTGACATTTTCGGGGCGTTGGTGGAGCAGGACTTTCTCGGAAACAAGGTTCTTCAAGGACATGGCGTTTTTAGATTTCTTGTGGTCTCGTTACGGAGATATATATAGAATTTCCAACGCTCGAGGCGTGGTCTTGGCCAAGCGAATGAACCGGCATACAATATACGCTTTCCTGATTTGGACAAATGCGAGGCCAGCTGAGCGAGCCCAATTCAATTAATACCATCCAATGAAAAAGCCAGGAACCTTTGGCTCGACGACCCCCAAAGGCGATTACTCTCGTCTTTCGGGCGACAGATTGAAGGATGCAAAGAAAACCGCTTTTTTTGATGAATTGGCCGAGACCGGCAGGCCCGACTGGAAGAAAGCGCCACGCGAAGTGAAGACCCAGTACCGGGGCATTTTCTTGATTCTCTTTTCCATTCCCATAATCCTTATCCCAGGCTGGGAGATCTACCGAAGGTTATCTGGAAGGTCGACGAAGAGAGTGCAGGAGGGAGAACTCGGAGACGACCTTTCCATCCGGAAGTTCGATGAGCACGAGAAGTGGAAAACTGAGAGGGACAGTTTCCTATACAAAATCTTCGGAAAGGACTTCTACCTTGACGGCTTCACGTCCAAGACCATGAAAAGGGACAATGAAAGCGCGGACGGCCCAGAAGAGCGCAAATGAGGGACCAAAGCACCAAAGCACCACCTGCACACCTACGTCCAGCGTTTTTTCTGGGGCTTGAGTGGTTGTGTCAAGTGCTTCTCGTCAAATCTGGAGCCCATCGACGACCCGGGCCTTTCTGGTGACGTCGACCTCCAGCTGACAGGGGAAAGCACCTCCACGGTTGAGTTTTCAGAGTACGCCAAATTAGGCATTGCCAGACCTTTGAGAGAAAGCTCGCCGGCTGGTGCGTTAACACTAGTGGAGCATGTCACTGTGTTGGTAACGTCACCCAATGCAGAACTGCGTACTTTGGACGACGGTCTGGGTTGTTGAGCATGAGGTTTTTGACTCATGGTGAAAGCTGGTGGACTCCTCAAAGTCTCGTATCGCGGTTTCTCTACCTTCAAGGAAGGGACTCTTTGGAGGGCCTGCTGAGGAACACTTTGTGCTGGTTTCCTGAAATTGGTACGGCGTTCGGGAGAGCAGAACACCTCGTTGTCTGGAGATATCGAAGGGATCCGAGACGGGAATTGACACTCCCGGTCGTTCTTTCTTAGCACTGGTAGCTTCAAATCTGCATAGTTTGAAACAATCGTAGGGATCCTCGATGGCCGAGAGTCGTGTTTCCGTAGCTCCTTAAGGATATTGCTCTTGTCATCTTCCGATAGAAGAGCAGTAGAGCTGTCTTTCGAAAAGCAATGGAGATCATCGGCATCGCTTTTGTAGAACGGAGTGGTTTCTGTAGTTCGCACCTCGTGGATTGGCGCAGGGCTACCCAAGGAAAACATGGCCGGGGTGCTGGGAAGGGAAATTTGGTCTCCAGCGTGAGCTGCCTTTTTGCTTCTATCTTGTTCATTTATGTCTTCTTTGGCGGAACGCAACATGGCCAACTGGAAGTTACTTTTTGGAAGGCAGCTCGTGTCGAAGTTCAAATCAATAATCCTGTCAGACTTCGAAATGCTGAACGGCACAGACGGTGAGGGGTCGACACCAAGATGTAAGTTTATTCCAAGTCCCAATGTTTGCGTGCTTAAGCGGGGCTCCCTTTCTTGAACCACCTCCGCCAGCGGAGTGATTGATCTTGCTGTTTTTATGGACCGCAAACGAAGATTTTCATGCAGCGTTTGTGCAAGTTTCGGCGTCGATAGCAGGACAAACGGGGAGTAAGAGATTTGCTCTTTCCGAAGCACTTCGTTAAGATGATTCCACTTGGAGGATATTTCCGTATTGTACTGGTGTATGCAAGGCTCTAGACCGATCATGGTTGATGCCGAAATCTTGCGAATCAAATTGATCGCAGCAGAGCACGTTTTGAAATCTGACCCAATGGTGGCGATATCGAAATCCGGACGATCGACAACGAGAGAAATTCGTTCGATTAACGTCAATACCTGGGAATTTAGGTACTGAAACACGCATACAAGACGTGCACCCAATGTGCGCTTCTTGAGGAGGATAAAATCTGCAAACAACGATGACCAGTCTTTTTCAAGCTCCATCGAATGTTTTGATATTCTCTTGCTCACAATTTCAAAACACTCTGTGTCGTCGGTATGTGCTATTTTGCTCTTGAGCAAGTCTACTGAGAATTGCATGGGCTCTAAGCGAAACTCGAGCGCATTAATGCTTTCGTAAAACGCCTTTTCAGTTTTCGAGAACGCAAGTAAAGTAGACTCGTTTCCGAAAAGTTCTTGTGTGTGAGCAAGTGATGTGGAGGACAAGTATTCCAGAAGAGATTCGAAGGGGAGATCCGCTGACTGAAAGGGTGACGGTGTCTCTTCCAAAAGAGTAAGTTGGCGTTTACATTCGACGACTTCTTTGTCAAGTTCTGACATAATCACATCCCGAATCTCGATCAAAGCGGTGGCTTTCTTCGACAATTTTGCCATCTTGGTGATCTGTTTCACCGTGTCCATCGATAGTAGAGTAGCATTTTGCAAGAGGGTGGTGACAACAGAATGCAGATTCTCATCGACAACAGAGAAGGCCTGCCGTAGAAAAATGTCGATTTTTTTCATGATTTCCGTCATTTTCGTAATGTCACTGTGCAGCTCATGGAAGAATTCCGGGTCCGTTGTTTGTTTGAGTGCTTCTTCAACGCAAGTACTGAGCTGGCTCATGTAGGAAGTCACATCTCGTGCGGTCTTGTTTATTCTAATGAGCTCATACTGACTGCTTGAGTGTTCGGTCTCGGAAAGCCAGCCATCCAAAAGAGCCTCTAGCTCGAGATAATGGGTTGCCTTTGATAGGCTTATAGAGGCAGCGCTCATGTGTCTCAAAGCAGTGTAGAATAGATAATGTTTGCAATTGAATGTCTGGAATTGGCGGTTTTCATGAGCCTACTTGACCCGTTAAATGAGAGCAATTTGAGTATTGGGTGTAAGCTTTTGGGTTTGACGTTTCTGGTAGATCTGGATGGCCCGTTTCAGCTGTTTACACCAAAATAGACTGGTACTCTGTCTGCAGGACCACCCAGATTTGGGGCATGGCTTGTGACATCGCGGTTTCGGTGGATGTAATTGAAACTGGCGGTGATCTATCTAAAGTATACGTTGTTGGGATTTAAGAAAGACGTACCCAGGATATATTATTCAACGTTTTCGCATTCTAAGATAATGGCACGTTATTGGACTCCTCTGCACTGTCACTGCTGCTCGCCTCGCATGGGTGCAAAAAAGGATTCGTCAACTTTTTTTTTGTGTAATTTTCACGTCACGAAACAGCTGATTGTATCAGCATAAACCGTCCGGGTACTTTTTTCCTGATAGTTTTCCCCTTCATTCTCTCGTAGCAGAATTGTCAACTTCCTGCGCTGTTTCGCTTTGAATGGAGGATCTGCTTCTGCTGCTTATTCAAGCGCCCCATTGGGAGCCTGGAATCGAGTTTCAGTGTATCCAATTGATTCCCGGACGAATAGAAAACCCTCTGGAGTGTGACTGTTTTCGGAGAGCTGAGGCCTTACCATACCATTCATCAAAGACAGGTGGTACAACTGCAGACAATACTGACCCGTTCAAACATCTCTGTGGGAAGCCTTTTCCAGACACTTCTTCCTTGCACTATTCAGGCCATTCAAATGATAAAGAAGTGAAGGACTTTTTCCTTGACTATGACCATCCTGAGAAGCTTTTCCCCTATGCTGGTACACTAAATTTAGCAAAGGTCGAAATTCCAAAACCTGGAAGGAAAAGAGAATCACCCCTTTGTTCAGAGAATCAAGCAGTCAGCAGTCCAATTATTTTAGCGGACGGCCACATACAAAAGATACAGCCTATTCGGTGTGACTCGTATGCCTCGAATCATGCTCGTCTCCGCTACTACGGATGCAATAGACTTCAAAGACATGATATATACCATTCGCAGATGTTGTCTTCGAGTTTCTACTTCAAGTCACCAGAACTTGAATTCTCCACTGAGCCGATCTGCTTACTCCTAATTTTGTCTTTGTTATCAGGGGCATACTACCAAGCAGTGTTTTTAAGTTCCTACCCGCAAGTAGTAACGATTAGGCCACGGAAAAGGACATTTTGCACATTTGGTACCAGCACAGAACAATCCAGCCATAAAGTGTTAAGTAATGCCACCATACGAAGTACAGCAACTTCGGCTAGAAATTCTGACACCGACCATGACCAGCTCGGCTCCCGTCAGACACTGTTGATATTTCTCTCAAAGAAAAAAAGCCAAACTTCGAGTTCAGAGCTTACTCGATGCACGGAAATAAGGAAGAAACTCAGCATGATAGCCCACGACCGTCTAGGACTTAACAGAATCTTAGCTCTAGGTCAACAAAGTTCGCTGATGTTTCTCGACAGAAGCGTTTTGAGGGACATACCGCAGAATCACAGTGGAAATGGTTGTCCTCATACGCTCGCCCACAAACCCTCACGGAACCACAAATATACACCTGAGAGAGAATGGCTGAGCTCCTTGCATAAAAGTAGAGTGGTATCAAGTGTTTTTTCGGATCCCTCAGTGAGTTCAACCTTCCGAGTACTCTCATTCAAGGAGAATCAACTTGCAGCAAGTACGTTCAACCAAAGATCTTTGGATCCATCAAAAGAAGTAAGGATCATCTACTCAAATGGATCTTCGAAGGTGATAGTCTCTAAGGGTGTGTTAAAAACAGATAATATCCCTGTTTATTACAAGAAGACTTCTGTTTTGGAGACTTTACGCCTTGTCATCTCTGATTCCGAGATAGGACGGAAAGATTTCTACAACCGAGAGGGGGACTTGAGATTAAGGAAGTCATTTTTCCCGAGGTCAAAACTCAACACAGATACAGCCTCTGAGTTTGAAAGTTTCGAAAAACTCGAAATCAAAAAGAGGCGGATCAACCGAAAATCTCATGAGACTTTGGGGGTTACGGACATTCTGGTCCATGAAAAAGCTACGAGCCTTGATTATTTGAAGCTGCAAAAGAGAGTGGCGAATGCCCCATGTTCTCAAAGAACCCGGATCCGGAATTACGAAAACCGCTTAAACTCTCTCGGAATCCTCCGCCCCAATCTCCCCGAGAAGCTCAGGTACCCTTCGTTTATACCACTTCAAAACCTGGATATAAATCGAACAGATTTTCAAAATATTTCTGGGAGTCCCAACCTTGGACGAAACCATCCAGAACCTTATCTGCCCAGAGAACATTCACGCAAATCGTCTAACGGTGACCCTTCCAGAGAGTGCAGCCACTCTTCTGACAAACCCTTGACTGGAAGCTCCTCCGGAAGCTTCTTCGAATCCACCTTGAGCGACTTAGATGAAAATGGAGCACCTGCGAGGCGACTTTCCACGCTTCTATTGAACTTTCCTCTCAGCTCTGCTGAGTTGTGCTCCGCAACAACAGTATTCGATACTCCGGTCATTGAGCACATCATACCATTAAATGTGCACCAGCTTGACGACCCTGTGGTGGCCCTCAATTTGAGAGACGTTCAAGATTCTCCGAATGCTGTATTGGAGAACAAAACCACTGAAATTGTGAGTTTTGGAAAGGGAAAAAAAGCACGGGTGGAAAGCATTTCTCTCAGTGAAAGTTCCGAGCTGAAGGTAGTCACACTTGAAACTCTTTATTCTAAAAGGTGCGCAAGCACAATCTCTGTCCCCAAGAGACAAAGAAAACCTCAGTCAGTACTGGATGCCTGCAGTTGGGAGAAGCCGTACTTCAAACATACGCAAAGGCTCTCCGCTAAAACAGGAGATGGGATCAATGAAGTTGCCGTTGATGATCTAGCGAAAGAGAAAGCTTTTTCTTTGAAACTGAGAGCTCTTCATATAAGTGGACCTCGTCTTAATAACCATGGTGGCCCTACTTTGCGAGAGCAAAACATGACACAGAAAGGGGAATCAAATACCCTAAAAGCGAAGGCAAATCGAGCTTCAATGGCCAGTCCGCTTCCGAGCGCTTTGGTTGAGACAATCAACACAGCAGGTGAGTTTCTGTTCAGTTCCAGTGATGATGAAACAGACAATATCATGGACCTATTTCCAAAGTCAATACTCTTGACTTCAAAGACAACAACGGAAGACCCAAGAATTCAGAAGAAAGTTCGGTTTAGCTTGACAAGACCCCTTCTAAAGAAAGAGCTTTCGCTTACAGATGGTGACCTCGTAACAAAGCGGATATCGACTGATTCAAAGCTCAGGCAAAAAATGAGAATGTGCGTCGAGGCAGAGTGGAAGCGACACGAAAAAGTCAGAGAGCGAATCAATCAAGTTTTATCAGATGAAGCCCGTAACTGGTCACTGACGAGGCTCAATTTCGAAGCAGTTAAACTCGTTCCAAACCCATTAAAAGAAACAGCCACTTTTGAATATCCTAAGGAACATTCTTTCTCGTCCAGATTCTTCCTGACTCGGGAGGAGCTACAAGATTCTGCTGCTGGTTTTAGCTTTTCTCCTTCCAAAGTCCGAATTTTTACCTTGAGCCAGAGCGGCCTATTGAGACCCAATGTTTTCCAATACGTCAATGGAGCGTTCAGGAGCTTCTCGTGAAAGTGTTTAAGTGTTCGCAATATGTCTAGCTTGTTATAAATGTCTATCTGCTAAGACGCGCCAAGTCTGTTCTTGAATAATGAAGTCTCTTTCCAATGTATTTCTCACTTCTGTCGACGTTGGTTCTTCGTGAAATGATCGTATTCATCATCTGGTTTGCTTCGTGATTCTCTCTGTTCGATCTTTCTAGAAAGAACCTGAACTTCCCAAATACTTTGAGCCAAGAAGGTTTGGAGATTCCTTCTCTCATCTTTTCAAAATGATTTCGTATTGGCATGATATAGTCCCGCATGAGGTGTTCATTATCAGCAAAATGAAATCTGATGTAATTGAACTGATCTTCTATACGCTCAACATGGTTTCGATGGTCACCAACAAGGGTGCAAAACTGGTTAAGACGGTGGAGATTTGACTCGGATATCATTCGTTTCAGCAACAGTGTCTCGTCAAACTCAGGCAAGCTGCTGTAACTTTGCTTTAATTCGGCAAAATCATTCTCCAACCTTTCAAAGTTTGCTCCAGACCAAGCTTCTTCGTCGCAATCAACCAAGTACTCTATGTTGTACATATCGTTCTCAATTGGCTCGAACATGAGTGCGTATATTTTGGTGTACTGCAAGAAGTCGCAAGTTTCTTTTTGCTTATAGAAGATTCCATGGCAGCTGATCTTCAAGTAGTCTTGTATCTCCTTGGAGTCAGACAGAAATTGTCGTACTTCATTCTCTAAGGCCCTGTAGTTGTTCCGGAAGCTCTCCACGATGAGTGCTCTAAATCCAATCCTTTTTTTCGACCAAATAGAAGAAGTCCATGATCTTGTTAGTTCGAGAATCAAGTCAATATCGCTTAGTTTCAAGAATTCGAATACAAGTTTCTGATCTTCGTGTGCTCTGACCAAAGATCTTTCCAGCGTTGAGAGGCTTCTGCAATTGTAGCTCAGAATGGTTTCCGCCATGGAGGAGGAATCGTCGGGAACTCCGAAGAAAAGCTTAACTTTGGCAAAGTCATAAGGGTTCACTGGTCCATCCACTCCAATTCTTTGTTTTGCCATATCCTCGTAAGTTACAGAGCTGCTTCTGGACTTTTGAGAATGTTGTTCGTCTGTATCGTCCTTTGACAGCAGCGTGCTTTGTTCCTCGAGCTTATGTTTTTTGGCTCTCAATTTCAGTTTTCTTCTTTGCAATTGCAATTTTTGTATGGACTGCAGATCTGAAGCAAGTGATCTGTACTTTGGAGGCAGTTTCGGCGAAGAAGCCGCCGTACGGTTTTTACATCTTTTTCTCCCTGGCGAAGCAAGTGGAGTCTTCAAACCAGATTTAATAGTGAGAAATAAGTCCACGACTGTTTGTGTGATTGTGCGAGTAGTACAGGTCTCTTCCGTTTGAGTGCTACTCATATCTGGCTGGTTCTTGAAGCAAGTATATAGATAACGGTCTTCCAGGTATCTCTCGTATTGTTGCAAATAACTTCGTGGTACAAAGTAATCGGCTGCAAAATGGATGTTCCACGCAGGACAGATTCAGTGAGCACGATTTTCGCTAATTTCATTCTACATCGTTGACTCGAGATAAGTACAATCCGGGGTATATCGAGACTAAAATTCAATTAGTCAGAACTTGAGACCACAGAGCCAAGTCGTTCATTCGAATAACTAGTTCTCGAAACATCAACCACTAATCCCCTTTCTCTTGAACTTTGTTCACTCACTGCGGAAGAGTACGGCTCCGATTCCAGGGAAGCACTGAGAGAATCCGACAGAATATTCTCTAGCTCCTCAACTGTGCCTGCTATGGCTAGAGAAGAAAAAGCCAAATAGTCACATATACCTTTTAGTTTTTGGATGTGATCAAAAGGTGCAGTAGCCATCAACATGTGATGTCTCTTCTCTAGCAAGTCATGGACCTCAGCCAACGTGCACTCATAATTGGCCCAAGTAGACATCGTTCTGAGAAGCTCGCTTCCAGATTCGATCGTGTGAATGATCTGGCTGGTGGCTCGACTTACGCTCTGGGAATTTTTCACTGCTTCGGAGACGTCATCTTTAAGATCTTGCATTATTAATGTCGATCCTTCTGTATACACTTGTGCTTTTAGCTCCTCGACGCTTTCCATTGTGGACTTCAAAGTCCGGAGAAGAGTGGGGACTGACAAACACGCGAAATCCACGTCACTGGTATAATACTTGATAGCGTTATAGGCTTCTCTTTTCCGAAACGTAACGCAGAAAACCGGGTTCAACGGATTGGGGAACTCCTTCTCTAGAAAACGTGCAACTGCGTGGACTGCTATGAGAATATAGCCGTCATCGAGAAATCCACCTACATCTGAGGACACCAAGGTCAGCTGGGTCAGCTGCACTATTTGCATTTTTCTCACAGTGGCCGACCCCTGGCTCTTCGTTCGGGTCAACAAGGTCCTTAAATCTTGCTTTCCAAATATATCGTTGTATAGATCCAAAGCTGTGCAGTCTTTTGTCACAAAATTTTGAGTATGACTAGTCAAAAACGCGTTGAAGTCAGCCATAGTGAAACATGGAAGAGTCTCACCATGGGTCTTTTGACAAACCTCATAACATTTTGTCCAGAGATACAAATCCACTCCTTCCCCTATCTGTTGATTACTGGAAGTCGCCAGGTTTGCGCTTTGGGGTTGAGCTTCCAGGTTTCTATGTTTTTTTGTTAGTTCATGCCAGTGAGTAGCAAGAAGACCAAAAATGTGATGATCTCCATGCATGTTTGTATTTCTGAAGTAAGATAAGGTTTCAAGAATGAAGATGATTTCTCGGATGCAAAGAGACGAAGTTTTCTGTGTGAGAATGTCGCGTGCGTGCCATAATGAACCAAAACAGAATGAATACTAGTCCCATGCGAAAGACCTCTTGTGGGTTCTCCCATAACTTTTTTATATGGTTTGTGAATGCCACCTTTTGTTGAAAGTTGTGTTAATATATCATCTACGTGATCGAGCGATAGTAGGTCACAGATGTGGTAGCTACTTTTCACCAATTTTCAATGTTGTACACCAGCTTTCCGTCAATATAATGTCACCATCATTGTTCCCTTGTACGTTCTTGACAATCGGTTCCATGCCCATGAATCCGTGTCTGTAAAATTCTAAAATCCTTCCATTCGGCTTTCGCATCCATTGGTAACGCAATTTGCAGCCAACTCTTGCTGCAGTGCACCATCCCGTAACCACGTTAAACATGTTGGTATAGGTGTTTTGAATCATTTAGATTGTTTATTTTCGCTTCATCTTTTATTCAATTGAATGTCGCGTCGGAAAGAAGAATTTTCAAAATCATGCAGCACCCTTACCACTGACGAGGAGCTACCACATGTGTCCTTTGAAGCTCTCGTGCTCTTCTACTAAAGACACTCATCATTTCTGCTACTCACGGCCGTGATAAGAATTCTGAAAATCAACCATTTTCTAAGGCCATTTGCTGAACTCTTTCGATACAGCTTACCTTCCAATCCCAATGTAAGTTTCCGTGTGCTTATCGCGCAAATAACATCCCTATCCGCCGTTCCTCAAAATTTGTATTTTTTCAAAAAAATTCACAAATATCATCAACAAACCACTTGAAACAAACAGCCGGAGTAACCACGGGCACTGTCAGGTTGTGGTGTACGGGTGCGCAGGCATCGAAAAAGATATCGCTATCAAGATCAGTGCGATGAGCTGCCCAAGTGGAAACTCAGATCCGGCACCTCCATACTCCACAACTAAAAGCATGCCTAAAGCCCCTAAGAAGAAGTTCTCCACGACTGCGAGCCCTGCCGGGGCTACTGTTTCTGCAGAAAAACACATGAATTCGGTGTTCAAGTTCAACACCAATCTCGGCCAGCATATTCTCAAGAACCCATTGGTAGCCCAGGGTATTGTCGACAAGGCTCAAATCAAACCAAGCGATATAGTGTTAGAAGTTGGCCCAGGTACCGGTAATCTTACTGTGAGAATTTTGGAGCAGGCCAGGAAGGTTATTGCCGTCGAAATGGACCCTAGAATGGCAGCTGAATTGACCAAGAGAGTCCACGGCACACCACAGCAGAAAAAGCTCGATATTTTGCTTGGAGACTTCATGAAAACGGAGCTCCCGTACTTTGACGTCTGCATCTCCAACACACCATATCAAATCTCGTCGCCCTTGGTGTTCAAATTGCTCAACCAACCCAGACCACCCAGAGTATCTATTCTCATGTTCCAGAGAGAGTTTGCCTTACGTTTATTGGCCCGTCCTGGTGACTCGTTGTACTGTAGATTGTCCGCCAACGTCCAGATGTGGGCCAATGTCACGCACATCATGAAGGTGGGCAAAAACAACTTCCGTCCACCCCCACAAGTGGAGTCTTCAGTGGTGAGAATCGAGATCAAGCAGCCGCGTCCCGTGATCGATTTCGAAGAATGGGACGGGTTGCTCCGAATTGTCTTCGTCAGAAAAAACAAGACCATTGCTGCTGGGTTCAAGTCCAATAATGTGATTGAGATTCTCACGAAAAACTACACCGCCTTCTTGGCCCAACAAGACGCAGACTCAATGCAAGTCGACAGCAAGGCCGATTTGACCGGTGCCGTCAAACAGAAAATCGACACGGTGCTCGCAGAAACAGGCTATTCTGACCAAAGAGCGGCCAAGATGGACCAGACGGACTTCTTGAAACTCTTGTATGCCTTCCACCAAGTGGGCATTCACTTTGCATAATCATATATTTTCTTCAATTATACCGGTACTTTACAATGGCAAAGCTTTTCCGTGAAGCCTATGTATTTATCTTCTCTTAGACGTGGTTGAGGTGTCCTTCTCTATGATCTCGCCCACACCACCCAAGTCCTCCAACTGGTCCTCCGCGATTCTGACCTGTTCTCTTCTCTCCCAGAATCTGTCCTCGCAAAGATCGAACGAGGCTTTTTTCAAGTACTTTCCTCTCGCATCTCTGTTGCTGGAAATCGACCATTCCAAGAACTGTGGGCCTGCACGGATGTAGAACGCCCTCAAAGATTCGAAGGGCTTGGGGTGTGGGAGCCATGGTCGAGGATCAGGAATCGCATCCTCCTCTTCTTCCTCCTCTTCCTCCTCTTCTGCTTCGGGTTCCTCGTCGTCGTCGTCGTTCTTGTCGTCATCTTCGTCGTCTTCTTCATCATCGTCGTCCTCTTCGTCGTTTTCATCCTCATCGTCCGAGTTGACTTGTTCTTTGTCTAAGTCGGACAAGTCTTCCCAGATCACCTTGACGCCGTCGACCTTGTTCAAGTCAATGGCATACATGGAGTCCAAGGTGAACTCCTGCTCGTCTCTTTCGAAGACACCGCCAAAAATGTACAAGGTGTCCTCGACGACGCACGTGGTAGCGTTGAATCGTGGGTGCGGCAACTGGTTCATCACGGGGAACTCGATTTTCTCGTTCTCCAACTCCTCTCTCTCCTCCTGTAGTCTGAGCTTCTCGAGCTGGGAGATCTCCTGAATGTCCGAGTCGTCGTCGTCCAACTTCGCCTTGGCCAAGATCGAGTTGAGGATATCCTCCAAATCCTCGTCACGTGTTCTCTCCTTCTGCTGCTCCTGCTTCTTCTTCTTTCTGGGCTTGAGCGTCACGTTGTACCACCTGTTGGTCTCCGTTTGGTACGACAACAACGAGTTGTAGAACTGCGATTCAAGGTTATCCTCACTCTCGTCGAAGTCGTAGACCCCTCCAAACAAAATACCTCTATTCTTGTGAGGGACCATGGAACATCCAACACGAGGCGACGGCGTGAAGCCTTGTTTTCGTCTTCTCTCCAAGCGGATGGCCTTCGGGTCAGCCTTCATTTTCACGAGCCACGAGTCCGTGAGAACTTTTCCTTTCTGGAGGCCCTTCTTCGCTTTCACTTTACAATAGCCACCATATATAACGGCACCCTCAGCATGCGGAATCAACGAATGGCCAGACCTGGCATCTGGGATCGTGTGGGCTCCGGGAAACTCCACCTGGGTCCATTTGTACGTGGTGATGTCAAAAAGCCACATGTCCAGCAAATACGTCGTCAGCACTCCCACGTCACGGAAACCGCCATGCAAGATGATGTAATTCTTCCATGCGCACATTCTGTGGCCCGATCTGGGCGAGGGTCCCCGCTTTGCATCGATTTTGTCCCACTCCTTGGTGTCTGCGTCGAGCACCCACGTGTCTCCATAGTGGTAGAAAGTGGACTGTTTGGGCGAAGAAAACTCGCCTCCAAACATCAAAATGATACCCGAGGGATGTGCACACATAGCGTGGGACGACCGTGGAAGCGGCGCGTTCTTGGAAGAGATCTGTCTCCATGTGTTGTTCTCGATGGAGTACGTGTAGAGCTCGTTATAGAACTTGGACTGGCCCCCAGCAGAGAACTCTCCACCAAAGAGTATCAATTCTCTCTTACCCTGGAGCGGCGATGCCACCAAGGTTGGGTTGAGCCGTTTGGAGGGCCTGTCACAAACAGCCACATTGATGGCAGTGAATTCGGCCTGCGCCTTGGCGTACTGTTCTAAGATAGCATCGATGTCCTGGTCGTCGTCGTCTTCGCCCAACTTCTTGGCCAATTTCTTCAGCTTAGAGTCGGACTTGGCGGTGTTTTTCTTCTGCTTCTCTGCGGCACGCGTCTTCTTGGCCTCCTTGGCCTTCTTGTCTTTTTTCGCCATTTGTGGCGTGCGGGGGGTCTAGAATAAGATGGCCAGTGTATTTTCCACTGCTCGAGTAGAGTGCGCGATGCCTCTCAGACAGCACGAGCAAGTATGGAAGTGCCAGAGGGTGTATTTTAATTAGAGTTTCATATAATTTTGGGTATGTAAAACTTCGCTTAAGAAGTAGAGTAGTACGGTGTTTGTGCCCACAACGAAATTAGGAAGACGTGCTTTCACCTGGAAGTACCTGGACAGGCATCTCATCAAATTCCTAAATTGGCATTCAAAAAAAATCGTTTACACAACTTCGCCCTCCGTGACCCAATACATACTCTTAATCTTCTATTGTGATATACGTCAGCCCGGGTATCTCCGGCAATTCGCCGTATCTATGCGAGTAGGCCCTCTGCCCAATTACACCGAGATCGTCTTCCAAATGTTCAACCCATCTCCACCAGTGGACACCAAACACCCCGGGATCTGTCTGTGCCACCTGACGTCCTTGACGTCTCTCTGCCAGTGCACAAACAACAACTGTGGAGGAATGTCGCTCAACTCCTGTGCTTCCTTGCGCTGCTGAGCAATCTCCTCGTCGTCGGCCTCCACCGCCAAGTCCCATAACGTGACCGTGTTGTCTTCCGACGATACCGCAATGATGGACTCATCCAACGGGTTGAACGAGATCGATGTGATGGCCGACTTGTGGAAGTCGTAGTGAGCAACGGGTGCAGGCTTCTCCTTTCCTCCGAAGTTACGCAAGTCCCACACACCCCACGAGCCGTCGTCGTGGCCCGACGCCAACAAGTGGTTGATTTTGTCACTCCACGAAATCACGTTCACGTCGGTGGTGGACGCAGCCACGGAAATCACCGGCTTGTGCTTCTTGGATCTGGTGTCCCAGATACGCACGTACCCGTCGCAGCCCGCCGAGGCGAAAACCGTGGCTTCGCCAGTGGACCACTGAATGTCTTCAATGGAGTCATTCGACGCGGTGAAGGGGGTTTTGTCCGTGACCCAACTGGACGTCGTGCGCGACGTGAGGTGGATTCTTCCCAGGCAGTCTCCGGTCAACAAGGACCCGGTGTTGATCAAAGGGGACCAGTCTAAGCCGTAGCCCTCAACGTTTCCGTGGACGCGCACCGTGTGGGCGGGTCTCTTCGCGTTCTTGGGGATCATGTAGCCCGGCGTATCAAAGGCCTTGAACTGCGCACCCAAGTCGAAGATCTGCACCTCGCCGTTTTCTTGCAGAATGGCTGTGAGATACTCGCCAGTCTCTCTGGCGTGTGGAGACACCCGGACTCTGTTGGTGGTGCTCTTGAGGGGGATGGTTTCAGACATTAACACGGGGTCTACGTGGATATCGTCGTCGTCACTTTCGTCGTCTTCCTCGTCGTCCTGCTCCTTCACCAAGGTCTTCGATAACGAGGACAATTTCATGGCAATGAGCTGGTTGTCCTTGGCCTTGGATGCTTGTGTTGCAGTGGTCACATATACGGAGGCAGGGTAGGTTCTTCTCTCGGTGCCCAAGTTGTCCGGCATGATGTCGAGGGTCAAACAGGGCCACGGCATGTTCACGTTATGGAGCATTTCGTACACTGTGGGGTCTGCTTGCAATACTTCATCTGGGCCCAACGGCTTGGATCTGTGGGGCAAGTATAGAGTGGACTCTGGCGCTGACTTTTGGGTCTTCTTATCTTCTGTGACTTCCTCGATTTTCCCAGGGACGGCATCCTCTTCCATGCCCTCGTCTTCGCCTGCAGAATCCAACTCGATGATCTCCTCGTCAGACTCAAACTCGTCTCCATACGGGTCTTCGAATTCACCCATCTCAACGTCTTGCTCGTTGTCCACGTGATCCGTCAGCTGCGGCACGGACCCCTCTTGGGTCTTGGTAGCCGATCTGGATGCTGTGGTTTCTTCCTCGGCGCTTCTCTTTCCCATTCTTAGTCAATTCCACGGAAATCGCCAATTTCTACGGTGCCTCACTGCACTTGTGGTGCGATGGTCGAGATGAGCGATGGAATTTTTCGGGTCACGTGACCTCCCGAATGATATATGGCAATATGTTTGTTTCAACCCCAATATTTGCGAATAGAGAAATGATTTGGTGTTTTTTTACTCCTCTACTGTTTTCTTCGCTACCGACCTGATTACTGTGTTTTGCACAAGCTTTCACAGGTTTACGGCTATGCTAGTGGTTCGTGCACCTTTTGTTTCACAACTATACAACACCACAAATCATCCCCTATTCTAAGAAGACGAAGACGTATTCTGTACCCTCCACCATCTATATAGCAAGAACCTCTCTCATCCAACATTCCTGGCAAAGATTGCTTACCCTTATATACATATGGTGCACGGGTGTTTTACAGCACTCTAATCGAAGATCCCGTTATACTCTTCCCCACAGTACATGGAAAGAAAAGCATTTCTAGACCAAGAGCCTCCACCCGGGTATGTTGCGGGTGTTGGCAGGGGTGCCACTGGATTTTCCACAAGTGCAGACACCGGGCCCGTGCGGTTCGAGTCTCAATTTGGTGGCGAGGTGGCTGATGGAACTGAAGGTCTGGAAGAAGGCATTTTGTCCACCACCAACAGGTCAAAAGAAGACGACGAGGCCGACCAGATCTACGAGGAAATCGACCGTCGCATGCAGAGCCGGCGCAAGAAAAAAAAGGATGGCCAGGCCCTTGTTGAGACATCTCAGAGCGTAGAGATACCTACAGGTAGCGGCACCATCCAGCGAGAATTCACCCTGCTCAAAAGCGAATTGGCACAGGTCAGCATGGATGAGTGGGAAAATTTACCAGAAGTGGGCGACTTGACTCGAAGAAACAAAAGACAGCGATTGTTAGATCAACAGCAGCAAAGAACTTATGCGGCTCCTGATATGCTCATATCAGGCACTGGCTCGGGTTTCCGAGAGAACAGTCAGAGTAAAAATTCGGTTTCAACGAGCGAAAACGATAGCGCAGAAAAGTTGGCGCAGATTGAGGAATGGGAACAGCAAAGTGCAATGACTGGTGACTTGGAGAAGGGCAGGTTGATTTTGGCCTCTCTACGGAAAGCAGAACCATACAAAGCAGATCTGTGGATCTCTTCGGCCCGTCTAGAAGAGCAGGCGAGACAGATGCCACAAGCACGGGGGCTAATATCCAAAGGATGTGATCTCATACCGCACAATGACCAGATATGGTTAGAGAGCATCCGTCTCCACCGAAGCGAGGGCACCAAAATCTGCAAGGCTATAATGAGTGAGGCACTACGGCTCAATTCCCTGTCTGAACGACTCTGGTTCGCGGCTCTAGACTTAGAGAACCCGGCAGATACAATATCTCGGCGGAAGATCGTCATGAAGGCTCTTGAGTTTATTCCTTCGAACGCCCGCTTGTGGAAGGCACTCATAGACATGGACTCGTCGAATGAGGAAAAGGCGCGTCTTCTCACTCGAGCTACCGAGCTTTGCCCTGGCGAGTGGGACCTCTGGCTCACTCTAGTCAACATCTCTAGCTATAGCGACGCAAAATCGGTGCTCAACAAGGCCAGAAAGCAGTTGCCTACAGAGGCCAATGTGTGGGTCACAGCATTAAAACTCGAAGAGAGGGAGAGTGCGGACGTGACTGTGGACAAATTAGCCAACATGATGGCCAAAGGAAAGAGAGAGTTGCAGAAGCATCGGGCCAACAAAAGCGCCTCAGAATGGATAAACAACGCAGCCACCTCTCAGGCAGAAGGATTTGCCAAAACTGCACAAGCCATTGTCAAGTGCGTTCTGCAAGATGAAGAAGACTCTGCAGTTGATCATCTTCGAGAGCTAGCCGACCTTCACAAATCAGCTAGTCCGATTGTTGCCAGCTATATCTACCAATCCATAGCTGAAAAGCAGCCAAACGTTGTCAGCAACTGGACAAAGCTCTTTGGCTTGCTCAAGTCAGACAAAGACAGACTATACCGTCTGTATGAGCAAGCTATCGAAAGCAATCCCGACAACGAAATACTACCTTTGATGTACGCGAAAGATCGGTGGTTGTTGGGTGCAGACGTGCCCACTGCCCGGGCAATTCTCGAAAAGGCGGGCAACGAAAAGCCAAAAAGTGAGAAAGTCTGGGTTGCCCGCATCAAACTTGAGGTCAGAAACCAGGAGTTCACACGTGCAAAGCAAATCTCCGCAGAAGCAGTACGCCTTTTACAGGAGCAATCTCCTCGCGTGTGGTATAAACATATACACATATTAAGGTACTGCTATCTCAGGAAGGTTGAAGAAGTGTCCACAAAAGAGACATTGGCAGTTTCCCGAAAAGCACTTGATATTTTCTCAGATAATCCAAAATTGTATCTACAAAGATCACAAATATTGGTGGATTCTGGCGACAAGGCAAGCGCCAGAGAGTGTCTATCTGTTGGCACTAAAATGTGCCCTGAATCTGCACCACTCTGGCTGTCTCTCGCGTCCTTGGACCTCGAAATTTCGGCTGGTGCTAGAGCTCGCTCTGTACTTGATACAGCTGTGTCTCGCAACCCCAACGACCCTGCGTTATGGGAGGCCAAGATAAATCTAGAGTTCAAACTAAAAGACTTTGTTACTGCTCGCCAGCTCATCAACAAAGCGTTGAAAATGTTTCCCTCCAGCTCTCGAATCTGGATTCTTCACTTGAAGAATATCCCAAAAATGTCTCATAGAAAGAATGCCTTCCTCGATGCTCTCAAGCAAACAAACAATTCGACCGACGTTTTGTTAGCCATTGGTGTTTTTTTCTGGATCGATGGGAAGTACGCGAAGGCCAAAGCTTGGTTCGATCGGGCTCTAAACTCGAACAAGGAGCATGGCGATGCGTGGGGATGGATGTTCTGCTTTCAAACGATGTATGGGCTGGAAGAGGACGTTAGGAAGTTACTCAGTGATTTCTCTGCCACCTTCGACGATATTCGTGTTGGTGACCAATGGAATCGCATAACGAAACACCCAAAAAATCTTGAAAAACTGTCTACTGAGTTGCTCAAATTGGTGAGTGACGAGCTTGTGTTGTCTACAGCATAATTAATTTATCTCCCATTCACATAGATTAACTTCTAGTTCAAAGTCTCCAGCCTTTTGCCAAAATCCTCATATATCTTCAAGTTCAAAGCACTTAAAAAACAAGGGATCTGATGCTTCTCGCTGACCCACCGAGACACCAAGTCTTCGCATATACTCTTAAACTCGTAGTTTCCATTGGCCTTTAGTGATCGAGTGTGTACGTCAATTATGAGATACGGAATGCTCGCTTCCGGATCATCCCGTGGAATATACCTGGAGACCAATTTAATCTTGGAACATAGATCGTTAGGGTTGACAGGGCTAGGTATGAATTCTATCGTATAGCCAAAGAATCGTGAAATGATCGCCACGATATCTCGACTCTTGTCGGCGTAGACCGACTTAATCCGGTTGATTTTCTTCAAGAGATGATCTATCTTGGACTGCAACATATCTTTGTCGTTCTCTTGTCTCGCAAAGAGCGACCTGGGGATGACGTCGACAGTCTCAGAATGAACGTACTTCGCAATCAAATCGAGGTTCTCTTTTCGAAGCAATTCAAGGGTTTCTTGCTTAATCAACTGATCTGCCTGGAATGGATTTGAGCGAAGTTGAAGTATTTGACCAGAGCCCTGGGTAGATTCTTTGGCAGTTAACTTGAGCTTCCTATTCAATAGATCGGACTCGTCTTTTAAGTTTCTTATCTGCGACAAGAGCTCCAAGTTTTCTGCGCGTAGAGCGTTTGCTGTCTTCATCTTAACGTCATCTTCATCTACCAACCTCGGCCTTTTAGTTGGCACGTTATGACTAGAGCTGATCTTGGTATTGTCCTTGCGCAAGTGCTCGATTTCGTGCTTGTATTCATCGACTAGCCTTTCCAAGTTTGTCAAGTACTGATTCATGGCCACTTTTTCTGTGCTTTCAGCAGCTGGGGGTGACGACGGCGCGCTCCTCTGTTTGGACGTCATGTCGTCGAAATCCTTCAAGGACTGTCTCAAGAATTCAATTTCCTTTCCATTCAAGAGCTTTGCTCTTTCAAGTTCCTTAATATTCTCGCTTTGAGAGGATAACTGCTCCTTCAAAGAACTGATTTGAGGAATATACTCTGCTTGAGCTTTATGATGCAAGTTTTGTAAGTTTTGTTGCAATTCACTCAAGTCAGCTTGGGCTTCATTTAGCTTGTCCACGAGAACAAGATTCTTATTCTGAAGCAGTTTAAAAGCTTGTACAAAATTCATCACGACCTCGTCCTCCGACGACGCCTCGTGGCTCTCAACAGCAGAGGCTATAAGGCCGAAATATTCGTCGAACTTGGCCTGCAATTCGGCATTTTCCACCTCTAATTGTGAGACACGGGTTTGGGCAGCTTCGAGTGTTTTCAACTTCTGTATGAGCGAGGCATTCTTCAGCTTCAAAAGCTCGATGCTGGTCTTCAGCTGGAGAAGCAGGTCGTGTTTGATCTGGATCTCGTTGTTGGTCTTCTGAAGAGACGCCACACGTAGTTTTAGGTCCTCATTCTGCTTGATGTAGTCATTCTCTACCTGCGCCTTAAGCAGTTTCGACCTCTGCAAAAGATTGTCGTTGAGCAGCGAGAGCTCTTTGTTTTCAGATTCTAGCACCTTGATTCTCTGTCGGTATTGGTCGTTCGCAGAAAGTTCACGGTTCAAGTCTGAGCGCAAGTGCTCACATTGGCCCTGGACTTTCAGAAGAAGACGCTCGTATTTATCGATTTTCGCCGCAAACATTTTTTTTTCTGCGGTGAGACTCTTCACCTGCTGGTCGCTCTCATTCGAGGACTTGCTTACGACATCTTGCTGGTTCTTCACCTTCAGCTGGAGCTCCTTTCTCTGGTTATAGACGAAATCGAAGTTATTTTGAAGCTGCGCCAACTCCTCGTTTTTTCTTGAAAGGAGCAGCTCGTACCGGGCCACGCAAGACTCTTTGCTTTGTTGAAGGAGTCTTTTTTCGGTCTTTATGGAGGAAAGCTCGTACTCCAAACGAGCCACTTTTTCTCTCAGGTACGTTTCTATGCCCTCAATTCGCAGAGGGTGCTCCACAAAGGGCGACAGGCTCGACTCTGACATCAAGTTATGTAGCTTAAAATTAGTTGTGAATGTGCGTATTTCTACGCGTGGGGGCCGGCACCGCGAACGCGAATATGGAACGGTTGGTGCTTTGATATGTAAGTACAAGATCCATGAATTGCCAGAACATATCTGATTTAACTACTTTGATAGAAATGCATGGTGAAAATACAATGCTTGGACCTTGATTTCAGTCCATTTTTGCCCTATCTACTTCCAACCAAAGGTTCGGCCGTTCTACTCGCGTGGAGGTTTACCACAATGGCAGATCTGCGCCCGTGCACCACGAGCGAATCGGCAGTCTCAGGAAATCGTGTGCCCCCCAGCGATTGCTTCCCCACAACTCGAAAGATGTCGAAAGTGTATGTCAATAGCAAATGATGCCACCAGTTTCAGCATCCACACAGAATTCTTACTAATATACCAGACCAAGGAACTTTAAGCTACTCGAGGAGTTGGAAAAAGGCGAGAAGGGCCTCGGTGCCCAGTCCATTTCGTACGGGTTGACTAACCAGGACGATATCACCATGACAAATTGGAACGGCACGATTTTGGGGCCGCCTCACTCTACACACGAAAACAGAATCTACTCCTTGAGCATTGTTTGCGGTAAAGAGTACCCGGAGAAGCCGCCCACTGTGACTTTTGTGTCCAAGATCAACCTCCCCTGCGTGGATTCCCAAGGACATGTCATAGTTAGTGAGTTCGACACTTTGAAGAACTGGAAGAGATCCAACACTATGGAGATTGTCCTCTTGGAGTTGAGGAAAACCATGGCATCTGCATCAAACAAGAAGTTGCCTCAGCCACCTGAGGGATCTTGCTACTAAATAATTACACCTCCTTGCAAGTTATACACGAATTTCGAACGATCTATGCCGTATACCATTAAGTTAAACACCCCTTGTATTTCGCGTCCCTCTTCTTTGCCGTTCTCGTCTCCGTTGAGAAGGAAACTTCCTTCCGGTGTGCCAAATAGCCATCAGAGTTTTCGGTCCAACCTCTCAAACCTTACAACAGTTTCTTTCACCCTTCTCCCTCCGTCTGCGACTCTAGCCACTTCGCTAGGTCTACTTCTGCCAGTAAGAATTTTTGTATCTCGTCACTGTGCTTGGCTTTCACCGGATCGTTGGTTTCCAGATTGGTGACTTCAATGTTGATCCATCTCTCGCGTCTCACCTTTTTTCCATCCACAGTTTCTGTGATTGGTTGAAGACATCGCTGAAAAACACGTTTGAATGGGATACAAATGGTTTCCTGGACAGAGTTGCTAGGTGATATTCTGAAGGTGCACTCCAGTTGTGAGAGCGATTTCAAGGTGCATTTGTATTTTTGTGGGTTATTTAGTTGTTCTCTATACAAGCTTTGAATTTCTGCCGATGTGCGGACGGGGGTAGGGGGGGACATTTGGTGAAGCCGGTTCTAGTGGTTCTGGTGTAGCTCTTCTATTAGTAGGCAGACGCAGACAGAAGGATGAAGGCAGATGTGCTCGCGCCACACAGAATGCTCGCGCGATAGGTAGTTTGGACCAGTGCCGATATCAGCAAAACGCTGTTTTTTAATAGTTTTAGTGAAGTGTGAATGTGAAATATGGGCTTCTGGTATTATTTCTTTACATCTGCCAAAGAAAATGGACTCCACTAGAATAGTTCATGACTTCGGCTCACATTTCGCAGCCTAGAAGACATGGGGATCCGTCAGTCGGGGAATAACACTTAGCTATTATACGACTATGTTTTTAGGAAATAAACTGCTCAATTCACCAGCACGTCATCTGATTTAGCATTTGACGTCCACTCCTCTGCGCTTTTCCGCCTCTCTCATTTCGAACATCACCTGAGCACCCACGAACAAAGCTCCCGACGATAAAACAAAGTAGGTCAAACCGTTTGAGGTACTCACCAAGGCCCTTAAGAGAGCAACAGTCCCGTCGTTTCCCAAGCAGAAGCCATACAAGTTCGCAATCATCATCATCCAAATGTTCACCACGGCCCCTACGGCGCACAAATGCCTGTACCACGGCCTCGTCAGGTACCGCTTGAAGTATGCTGTAGCAAATATCTCTGGGAGCAAGAAAATCACCACCAACCATCCCCACATCAAGAGCTTGAGCTCTATGTCATGCCACACGGCAACAAAACTGAACACCAACAACGAGTTGATAATCCTAGATGTGTATCCGCCAGTGCCGGCACCAGCGCCACCCATGGGTATGTAGATGTACCTAAGCACCCATTTGTTGAAGGAACGATGCCAAGCTCTCCAGAAGGAAACAGCAGAGTAATTGTTGTCCATACAACGAATCATGTTTTCAGGTGGGTCGATTCCGTCGAGTAAACTCCAGAACCGAAACAAGCGCCATGGAATGAGAAGCTTGAGCCAGATGATGTTGAGGTTGAACATTCCCAACATTGAAATCTGGAAGGGAGTGTCGCCGTCCCAAGCCTTCGTCTTGGAAACAGCTACGACGTACATAAAGTGCAAGAGAAACTCCATCACCAAGACGCAAAACATAAGTCTGACGCCGTAGACCATGATTCTTTTAATGTCTCGTGTGGATGCAGCTGGATGGTAGTTTGACTGGTAAATGTAGTCGTTGAATGTGATGATTGGCCCTCCAATAAATAAGGGTGCATAGGTCAAGTATGCAACATAGTTTGCAAATGAGTAGTCTCTTTCCGGAAGAGGGGCGTCTAGTCTGCCCCTGTCGTCCAAGTCTGGAGGCATGACCGCTATTTCAACTTTGGGAGATAACTTACTTAAGTCAATTTCTTGATGAGAAAGATCTCCACCTCGGTTTGTCCTATCCAAAAAGTCAACGGCGAAAGAGATCATTCGAAGGAGAGTAAAATTGTAAAATACGTCCCATCGGGTAACAATGCCATGGAACCCATTATCAAGGAGCGCAATATTCGTGGGGGTATCTTTGAACCTGTGATTTATGAAAAGCGTGGCTATCCCGTATGTCCATAGGCAAATTTTCGCTGTCCTTGGTTTTTCAATGAACTTTGCCATGGCAAACATAGCGACGATATGGACAGCTATGCGCAAAGTATTTGTGCCATGCAATACCACCAAATAAAAGCAGCCGAAACATAGATCGAACGTTGTTCTCTGTGGTTTGTAGATTGACGATACGACTCTTCTAAGTGTCGTGTGGCCAAGCAAATTCCCCCAGATCAACCAAAAGTTGTTTCTGAGAAACCTATATTGTTGGTCAGAGTTATCGACTTTTCGGCCGAACATCCAGCCATCACTCAATAGATGTTGGAATTTGGGATAGTTGGGATTCGTTTCGTTGGACGCCTCCATTGCTGCCTTATACATCAAGGGCACGGCAACAGCAAAAACCAAAAGGTAGAACTTAAACTCCACTGTGTGCCAACGCGATTCTGGGTTTGCCTTAGCCATCACGGCTTTTTTTTTCTCCGCATCTTTTGGGGCATGAAGTCGAGTATCAAGGGTCTCCAAAGAGAAGAACCTGAGAAACTCGTCAAGGAAAGTCATTTCCAATGCCTTGATTCAGTGTGGAGGCTCTGGATTTTGTCCTGAAGAATGGCTAGTGCGCGTGACTGTGACTGGCGAAGGTGGGCATGAGTAGCATTGAGGTCGGAGAATGTAGAATTGGACAACGTAAATTAGGCCAATTTCGATAGAATATAGAACCAGGCTATCTCAGAATTGTCTTTTCATTAGTTCTACAGCAAGCGCTGGAAATGTGAAGAATCTGATTTTTGACGGTGGTTTTGCAATTTCTCTTTTTCATATTAATTTCTAACGGCTCCGAATATAACTCAACCAGTAGTGGCCCCTCGGAAACTAGAAAAACAAAAAAAGCTTTTTGCGCCTCCAGCGGGGTGAATTTCGAACCTCAGCCTCAGGCGATCCTTTACTGGCGACCTGAGCACAATGGACTACTGAGGCCAACTTGAAATACCTCTTTATAGTTGGTGCATCCAATATATTGAAATCCTCCATCAATGCGCGGGCCCAGGTGCCTACACAGAAAACGATGCTTCATTCGCGTCTACTACACAACCAAATCGAAAAGCGCTCAACTTTATAACGATACAAACGTGAGCACTGGAAATGTCTGACGATTTTGAAAGAAGACCTAATCCAAAAGGCTGGGTTCCACCAAAGGCTCCTTATAATCCATACGACTCCACGGATGTCCGGCCAGCTGAAGGGTATCCGTCAGAGTTTAAAGTTCCCAGTGAGGCTCCCCTGGGATTTTCGTCCTTGCCCAAAAATCCTACACAATATAAGAAGATTAACGAGACCATGAAAAGACTCAACTACACGCCGCGGCCCATGTCAACGCTATACCCTGGCCAGTATATGGTATTGCGAAAAGTTGACACTAACCAGAGACTCAACACAGGGACGAGGTGGTTTGGAACCTTTCTCACGGGATCTATTCTTGTATACTTTTCCTTCTTCTACAGATGGAACGATGGACGTGAAAACGTCATGTCGGGGTTCTACAGAGCAAGGCTACAATTGAAAGAAAGATTGGTTGGGCTCAATAACCAGGAGCATGAGGATTTGTACCATCCAAAGGACGCCAGCTCTACCGTTAAAAACGTTCGTGATACTGACTATATTCCAGAAGAAATACGGAGAACGAAAGAGGGTGAATTTGCCTTGAACAGGCCTTCAGAGAGGCATGTATTGGAGGCTAAAAGACTCCAACAGGAACAAGAGGAACAGCTCTTGCGTGAGTTTGATATGCACCGTGAGTTTGCAAAAGAATTCCTGGAAGATGTTCCAGAGCAACCGAAGAAGAAGAGATCCTGGTTATGGTAAAGGGGACGACAGATGAGGTAATATGCCATCTCAGGGCTTAGGTGACTTGTATATATTTAGATAATTAGAGATATAAACCATTTTTCTCCCCAAATGCTCCTCCAGGCTTCTGAGGGCTCGATTTGTCTGGAGTAAACTTCCCCAGACGATCTGACATATATTCTCAAAAATCCAAGACTTATGGATTGAATTTGCCCCCAAACTTACCTCACGGGATACTACTAGTAAATTAATCATTTAGGGAGGAGAAAAAACACATTTTTCAATGATTTAAGAGGTTTTAGGAGCTAAGCTGAGCAAGAAGAAGATGTCAAACCAGGCAGTTTTAGGGACAAAAATTGGTTGTATAGTGTAGTGGTTATCACTTTCGGTTTTGATCCGAACAACCCCGGTTCGAATCCGGGTACGACCTTTTTTCATGCCTATTTTTGCACGCAAAACCGCACCAAAACCCAGTCAACTGTTACCCGCCCCGCGCCTCGCGAGTATATATTTGAGGCATCTCCCTGCCGGTAACACTTTTTTCTTCAACGCAAATTCACAGCCACTCACAACGTAACAGCATCCCGTTGAGGTTGAACCCATTATGGCGTTCCTGACCCATGACCATCGGGGTATTGTTGTATCTTTTTAGCGGTGGACTGGAGACTAATTTGTTGATCTTGGGTGCAGCATTCCATCTGTAAATACTTGCTATTTCTAAGGGATTGCCTTCGTGTGCCCGTATGGGGATTGCTGCAAGGATTGACTTTACATTTCCTTTGATATTAATGATGTAAAAGTACGTCTGTCCTGATCAAAGTCGAACCTTTTGATCGTGTGGTCAGACGCCGCGCCACGTAGCGTACCGTATGAGTAAAGCCGTAGTGCTAGTTCGAAAGCAGTGATTTGCTACTAGAATAATCGCGAAAATCGCCTCTGGTGGTTTTTTGTCTGGGGTTGCCAGATCTGATGCTAGATCTGCTGGCTTCCGCGACTATGTTGGCCTGCCCGCAGAACGTGACTCAGAGCTCGCTAAAGACACAGACTACCCACGTCCAAATGGGATAAACAACATGAAATTGTCACTCTGGCTTTCAGTATGCGCATTGGGGCAGTTGCCACCGGCGTGTGCGCTGTTCATAGACATTCAAAATACCACTGACGTTTCGTGCTTCGACGTGTCGACAGTACCGGTCCAAGACCAGTGTCTGTTCGTGCGCCAGCACTGTACCAGCGGAGTATACAAAATCGGGAGGGCAGATTACTTAAAATTCTACTACTGCTCTCTGATCCGAAGCGTTTCGCTGGTGCTCACTTTTGGAGGCATATTTCTCTTTTTTGTGTCTCTTGCTCTCACAGCTTCCGACTACCTATGTCCCAACTTGTACTCCATCTCCAAGTTTTTACAATTGTCCGACAACCTAGCAGGACTCACGCTCTTAGCATTGGGAAATGGGGCGCCAGATGTGTTATCCACATACAAGGCTCTTGAGGTCGAAGCCACCGGTCTTGCTGTATCAGAGCTTATGGGTGCTGCGCTCTTCATCCTAACAGTGGTTGTAGGAGCCATCTCGTGGGCTCATCCTTTCAAAGTGCCCAGGTTCCATTTCGTGCGAGACATTGTGTTTTACTTGACGATATCGCTCATCTGCCTCCTAATATTATTGATGGGCACCCTCACGTACTGGACCTCTGTGTTGTTGTTTTCCACCTACATCGTATACGTGGCCGTGGTGCTCTTTAGCCACTCGGTTCTCTGGGAGAACGTAGTCCACAGAGTGAACATCTCGAGGCTTCGGAGTACCTACGAGGAGGAATCGGTTTCTGACATTGGCGATAACCGCCTCGACTACTTCACCACCGATTACGTCCCTCATCCCTCGATTGATTCCTTGATGGCTTCAGAATACCAAGAGGAGCGAGACGAGTTTGATGCCTTCTTAAGCACGCATCCGCATAACCCACGTGATGAGAGGGTTATCATTGAGACTGGGTCCTATGGTATGAAGTTGCTCTTGAGGAGACTATCGAGGCATGCTCTGGATGCTGGTGGAATATCCTCTAGCTTGACCCTCACAAATGATAGACCATTAACTGCCACCACGAGCTCTGAGAACGTAACGATTCCCGTGGTCCCGGACCAGGAGCTTACGGCGACAGCCTCCGACAGTAAGGTGATATCAGAACACAGTTCAGTATGGGGTATGCTTTTACCAAGTATGGATCCAGAATCATCATTCTTTTCAAAAGTCTACTATGCGCTCACGTTTCCCACAAGCACCATTCTCAAGCTCACAACTCCGAATAGAGAACAAGCTATTGAGTACGGTCACTCCATATCCTACAATGCGTTCAACTTCAGCTCGTCTGCCACCGAACCCCCCCTTGATGAGGAACCCCAAGATTTTGACTACAACCTTGACTTGAGGCTTTTCAGAATTCAGTTCGTGGCCTTCCCAGCATTTGTTATGCTTGCATGTTTCGACCATGCTGCCGTCATATGGGCCATTCTCCCCTTTATACTGTTTTCGTTCTACGGCCTCAGTCTTTTGATGCCCAAGGAGGACCCTGGGTTGAAAGCTTTCACCTTTGGGCACCGATTCTGGAACCATCTTGGATCTTTCATTGGATTTATCGCGTCGCTTCTCTGGATATCCTTGTTTGCCACTGAAATCGTGGCGATTCTCAAGGCAATGTCTGTGATTTTCGGTATAAGCGACGATGTGTTGGGAGCCACGGTGTTTGCGTTGGGCAACTCAGTGGGCGACTTGGTGTCTAACCTCATAATTGCCAGAATGGGCATGCCGGTTATGGCTTTTGGTGCGTGCTTTGGGGGACCACTTTTGTCCATCAGCTCTTTGGGCTTCAGTGCGGCCATCATCATGTACAACAATGGTGTACAACAAATTCCTATTGAATTTTCTGGTCCGTTGAAGCTGAACTGCTTCGCTTTGATATTGGCCTTGATATTCCTTGTTGTGTACATACCGCTAAACGGGTGGATGTTCGATAAAAGAGTCGGTGGTGCTCTCGTGTCGATATGGGTTGGATCTTGCGTTCTGACCATCATGTCGGGGTTCTAATCTCTACGATAAAAGTTTCAATACATTATACATTCCATTCCTAAATACTAAACCAATATCGCAGACATTTAGTCCACTTCCTCAACAGTTGGGCCGCTGGACGCGGAGGCATCACCACCAGCTCCGGGGAATCCACCAGCACCAGGGAATCCACCCGCGCCACCAGCGCCACCAGCACCTGGAGCAGCACCGGCTTGGTATGCCTTGGTCATGATTGGGTTAACTGTGCCCTCCAACTCCTTTTGCTTGTCGGAGAATTCCTCGGTGGTTGCAGTCTGGTTGCTGTCCAACCATGAGATGGCCTCCTCAGCTGCCTTAGTGACGGTTTGGATGTCCGAGGCGTCCAACTTTGCCTTGAACTGGTCCTCGTTCATGCTGGACTTCAAGGAGTAGGCGTAGGATTCCAAGCCATTCTTAGCCTGGATTCTGGCTGCCTCTTTGTCGTCTTCCTCCTTGTACTTCTCAGCATCCGAGACCATCTTCTCAATTTCCTCCTTGGACAACCGGCCCTTGTCGTTTGTGATGGTGATTTTCTGGGTCTTTCCAGTGCCCTTCTCCAAAGCAGAAACATTCAAGATTCCGTTGGCGTCAATGTCAAAGGTGACCTCAACCTGTGGCACCCCTCTGGGAGCAGGTGGAATGCCAGACAACTCGAACTTACCCAACAAGTTGTTGTCCTTAGTCTTTGCTCTTTCGCCTTCAAACACCTGGATCAACACACCGGGCTGGTTGTCGGCGTACGTAGAGAAGGTCTCGGACTTCTTGGTTGGGATGGTCGAGTTTCTTGGAATCAATTTCGTCATGATACCTCCGGCCGTCTCTATGCCCAAGGACAATGGGGCCACATCCAACAACAACAAGTCCTGGGTCTTGGAAGACGTGTCTCCGGACAAGATGGCAGCCTGCACAGCAGCACCGTAGGCAACGGCCTCGTCCGGGTTGATGGACTTGCTTGGCTCCTTGCCGTTGAAGAAGTCCGATACCAACTTCTGGATCTTGGGGATTCTGGTCGAGCCACCCACGAGGACAATCTCGTCCACCTGCGTCTTGTCGACCTTGGCGTCCCGCAATACCTTCTCCACAGGGTCCATGGTGGACCTGAATAAGTCCTGGCACAACTCCTCGAACCTGGCTCTGGTGATGGAGGTGTAGAAATCGATACCCTCAAACAAGGAGTCGATCTCGATGGAGGTCTGAGTGGACGACGACAAGGTTCTCTTGGCACGCTCGCACGCGGTTCTCAATCTCCGCATGGCCCTCTGGTTCGAAGAGAGGTCCTTCTTGTTCTTTCTCTTGAACTCAGTGACAAAGTGGTTGACCAACCTGTGGTCAAAGTCCTCTCCACCCAAGTGGGTGTCACCTGCAGTGGACTTCACATCGAAGATGCCGTCTTCGATACTCAACAAGGACACGTCAAAGGTACCTCCACCCAAGTCGAAGATCAAGACGTTTTTCTCACCCTCTGCCTTCTTGTCCAAACCGTAGGCAATGGCAGCAGCCGTGGGTTCGTTGATGATTCTCAAGACGTTCAAGCCAGAAATGAAACCGGCGTCTTTGGTAGCCTGTCTTTGTGAGTCATTGAAGTACGCTGGAACCGTGACGACAGCATCTGTGACCTTCGTGCCCAAGAAACTCTCTGCAGTTTCCTTCATTTTGGTCAACACCATTGAGGAAATCTCCTCAGGGGTGAACTCTTTGCGCTCGCCCTTGAACTCCACCTGGATCTTTGGCTTGCCGCCCTTGTCGATGACGGCAAAAGGGAAGTGCTTCATATCCTCCACCACCTCTTTATCTGTGAACTTTCTTCCTATGAGTCGCTTGGCATCAAAGACGGTATTACTGGGGTTCATGGCGGCCTGGTTTTTTGCAGCATCGCCTATGAGCCGCTCTGTGTCGGTAAAGGCAACATACGAAGGTGTAGTTCTGTTACCCTGGTCGTTGGCAATGATGTCAACTTTGTTATTAGCGAAGTGGGCCACACAGGAGTATGTGGTTCCCAAGTCAATTCCGATTGCGTTTGTCATTTTGCTTTGATTATGTGCTTATGATTTGTTATGTTAAAGTGAAGAGAAAAGAAGATATACAGAGCTGAAACTACTTACGTATTTATATTAGGGAGTTGGCAGCTGGAACATTCAGGGGTGTTCCATCGAACCCCACACAAAGTCTCTCTTTCTAGACAGTACCAGAACCTTCTGGAACATGGGGTACAACCGCGCAGGTGCCCGCGAGCTCAAAACTGGTCACATGACCTGAATCTGGAAGAGTGTGGAATACTCTAGCACGTACCAGATTAGTGCCGTTATTTGTGGTCTGTTGTATATTCTTGTTTTGGTAGGGTACACCCCAGATGCAAATGGGACCTAGAGTGCGAGCTTAAACTTTATCTTAGATCTGTTTGCTAGACATTGCTAGGACAGATAATGTGCAGAGCAAGCCTAGGATCTGGCAACGAGACACTTGCTATCGACTTGTCTCCCCTTGTTGTATCAGAGAAAACATCTTGAACAATTAATAAAAAAACTGGCATGAAAAACCACGGCTCATTTCAACGTTTTCCCTGACTGCTCTCGGGCCCTTCTGGGCAATTTAGGGCCCGGCTCGCATCCGAGTCAAGATATCAGACTCTGATCCTCGTTCCTGCGCAGCAGTGCGCTAGCAAAGAGCCAACCAGACAAGCTACATAAATCGACACGAAACTGCAATCGGAAAAAACGCGTGCATTTTTCCATACACCTAGACGACCCCAATGTTCAGAACCATCGCCAGACAAACTGCCCGTGCTGCTCCCTGGAGGACGGCCGTCAGATTCAACACCACCAACTTCAGAATCAACACCGATTCGCACGTGTTCAAGTACTTGAACGAGGGCCCCAAGTATGTAAAATTCACCAACGACCACGAGTGGCTTGCGGTGCACGACGACAACACTGCGTTTGTAGGTGTTACCGACTATGCTGCCAACGCTCTTGGCGACACGACTTTTGTCGAATTGCCAGAGGTTGGCGTTTCGTACGAGGAGGGTGAATCCATTGGATCCGTCGAGTCGGTGAAGAGTGCCAGTGAAATCTACTCTCCAGTCAGCGGGGAGGTTATCGCTGTGAACGACAACTTGGAAAGCAAGCCCCAATTGATTAACATCGATCCTATGGGCGGTGGCTGGATTGCTCACATCAAGTTGGACAAGTCCGTGGAGGAGGTGGAGAGCCAGCAAGGCTTGATGGACGAGGAGGCCTACATGTTGTTTTTGAACGACAGCTAGATGGTAAGCGATAAATAGATAAATGTAAAAAACAAGATATATTCACGACGTATTTATTCTCGTAAACATGCCTTCCTGTGCACGATACCCGTCAGCCATGACGGTTTGAGACAGCTGGGTAGGTGATATAGAAAAGAGAAATAGTTGGGGGAGTACCGGCCCACGCTACGAGAAGTGCACGGCGATGGGCACAATAATGACCACCAACACAATAATGACTCCTAAAATGAGACACATTCTCATCTTCATATCCTTCCACCACATGTCCTTTCTTACCCGGTTGGCACCACGGCGGAAGCCTTGTGCACTGATGGCGAGGTTGTCTGTTTTGTTCTCGATCGAGTCCAACCTCTCTCCTCTCTCGGCCACCTTGTTGATATTGTCTCTCATGATCCCAACGGTATCATCAATTTGCTGTAGAGGTTAGTACTGGATAGGCAGCGTAAATTCATTTCTAGAAGAAGCGATGTTGATTTCTGAGACCAGTGGAGCCGCTTCACGGATTTTGCCACTGTGCTGAAACAAATTGAACAACCACATCAACAAAAACGAGACTCCTGAGCTTAGATGGTCAGAAGATAAGGACACAGGTAAAGTTGCCCACCCTTCATGCGTTTCTCATCTTCTTGAGTGGTTTTAGTACCGCTAGTGAAGCCTGATCCGACTTGTGGGGGCCACGGATATAGAAAGATACAATGAATACATACCGCCTGAATCGCAGCCGTGCGCGAGTTCGACTGGTCACCCGTGGTCTGACTGGGGATATATGGGTCATAGGGCACAGAAGACGACATTTCGTAATAATTTGTGTGTAGATTATTCGCTGGCTTGCTTCGAAAATTTGGCTACTGGGCACTGCCTGCCTTTGTATTTTGGGTGAGTTTTGCGCAGTGCTCCCGTGACCCGCTGTCTAGTGGGAGGCACCGCGGTGTGTTGAAACGCTTGGCCGTACACGCCGCAATGCTTCAATTGAGGTTTTTTTTTTTTGAAAAAAAAAGGAAGGCCCTGACTATATACGCTCTTTCACGGGATCAAATACACTTTAGCTTAAAAGAGGATGCTGAGTCTACAGAGTGATCCGGAGGCAATGGTTTTCACATAGTGGAAGTTCGTTATCTGCAGAACAGATAGGGTCCACTCTAGTCTCGGGGAAGAGTTTGGAAGAGCGAACAGTCAGACTACTGCGTATTCTGAATTCTATGAGATTGTTATGAAAGTGGCAAAAGCTTGTTTTCCTGTTTAGTAGCGTAGAGTTGTGACTCGATTGTGTGGTCTGATTTCGCGGATTCGGTAGGCCCCACTCATGAACTCTGGGTATCCGAGAAGACTCTACTTTGATGATCTATGATCTTCTGAAAGATCATAGCAAAGATGTCGCATAGGAGGGAGAAGCTGCTCGGAGAAGAGTGGGTGTAGGGCGACTATGACTGTTGACCCGTACTTCCATCAACTCTTTGAGCCCTCTGCCTCGTGGCTTCTGACAGACGCATTTTGGGAACTTCTAAAAATACGACGATACAATCGTATATAGCGTCGCGTGTCAAATTTGCAGACGATCCGTGACGCTTGCCAACCGCAGCAAGACTTGTCCTGTAGCAGCCAGCGACTCCGCCATATAAGCACGGCCGGTTGGACCGACGCCTTCGAAAATACAGCCCCTCCTTGCCTTCCGCTTATGGCACAAAGTTTTTCTTAACGTTGTGACAGATAATTCCTCTAAATCTTAATATGTTCTTTAGAAAGTTCCAGCTCTGCACTTCACTCATCGTTCCATGTTCCATGGAAGCATCTAGGCATGTGAAGACGCGCGCGATTTTTTCTGCCTTTAGTCTTTCAGCATGGGCCAAAATTGTAGTGATCAAAAAAATGCTCAGCCACGAACCCGGTCCTCGTAAGCGGGCAGGTGAGAATCTGTGATAAGAATATCATAGGCAAAACACGCTAGACCGCGTAGAGGGTCGCACGAAGTAAATGGAAGTGCGAGACTCACCTTGTTACTACGTTTTTGCACAGAAGTCGCTGGCACACGCTTTCCGTCCATTTTTTCATAAGAGAAATCTGGGTTTTTTCTACACCATCTTGTGACCTGCCACGGGCTGTACCCAGCATATTTTGTTTCGGCAACACCTCCGACCCTGTGCGCGCCATGTGGCCACGCACCATACAGGAATGCTCGCATTCCTTTACCGTAGGACAAAATGACCACGATTCCTTTTTCCACTTTTCCTTTCTCTTCTTTTCACACTTCAGTTAATAAATATACATAAAAATGGACGGTGGTATGTATCGCTGCACGCAATTATTCGCCCGCTCAACGAATGCCCAGTACTAGAGTTTCTTTTTCCTCGCCTCGATTATTTTCCCGGCCCACCGCACTATTCCGCTTTCATGACTTTGTTGTGGTGCCGCTTGGGTGGTTTCATTCTAGTCAGAAATAGCGAATCCTTCAGAACATCTGTCCGATTTGCTAGCCAAGGGATTGGGAATGGGGTAGGGGTCACGGGACTCTCAAAAGTACTGGTGTTACCTTGTTGCTGTCGTTGAACGGATCATGTGGCTCCGAGGCTGGTCACTCACCAGACTAGAATTTTCGAACACGGATGAAGTTCAATGACACAATAAAAATAGTATCTGTCGCCGACCAAGCGAATTACCTTTTAACCGCGGTTGATTCGCCACCCTTTCGGTGCTTTCCTCCCACTTTTGTTTCAGCTTTCGATTCGTCGACTCCTGGTGTAAGGGTGTGCTGGGTTTGCGTCGACCCCTTTCGCAACGAAGCAATCGGATCTTGGCCCCGCGCACAAAGGGTGGGCGACGCGCAAGCTCCAGCACACGCAACACGTTGGCCGTGATACCAACACACATTCCTCAAAAATCTTTTTGTGCGAGCATTCGTTTTTCACAGTCATGTACTAACTCATAAATAGAAGAAGTTGCTGCTTTGGTTATCGACAACGGTTCCGGTATGTGCAAAGCCGGTTTCGCCGGTGATGACGCTCCTCGTGCTGTGTTCCCATCTATCGTTGGTAGACCAAGACACCAAGGTATTATGGTCGGCATGGGTCAAAAGGACTCTTACGTTGGAGACGAGGCTCAATCCAAGAGAGGTATCTTGACCTTGAGATACCCCATCGAGCACGGTATCGTCAACAACTGGGACGATATGGAGAAGATCTGGCACCACACTTTCTACAACGAGTTGAGAGTTGCCCCAGAGGAGCACCCTGTCTTGTTGACCGAGGCTCCAATGAACCCTAAATCCAACAGAGAGAAGATGACTCAAATCATGTTTGAGACCTTCAACGTTCCAGCCTTCTACGTCTCCATCCAGGCTGTCTTGTCCTTGTACTCTTCCGGTAGAACTACTGGTATTGTCTTGGACTCCGGTGACGGTGTTACTCACTTGGTTCCTATCTACGCCGGTTTCTCTATGCCTCACGGTATCTTGAGATTGAACTTGGCCGGTAGAGACTTGACCGACTACTTGATGAAGATCTTGTCTGAGCGTGGTTACACTTTCTCCACCACCGCCGAGAGAGAAATTGTCCGTGACATCAAGGAGAAGTTGTGTTACGTCGCCTTGGACTTCGAGCAAGAGATGCAAACCTCTTCTCAATCCTCTGCTATCGAGAAGTCTTACGAGTTGCCAGATGGTCAAGTTATCACCATCGGTAACGAGAGATTCAGAGCTGCCGAGGCTTTGTTCCGTCCTACTGACTTGGGCTTGGAGGCCGTTGGTATTGACCAAACTACTTACAACTCCATCATCAAGTGTGATGTCGATGTCAGAAAGGAGTTGTACGGTAACATTGTCATGTCTGGTGGTACTACTTTGTTCCCAGGTATTGCTGAGCGTATGCAAAAGGAAATCACTGCCTTGGCTCCTTCTTCCATGAAGGTCAAGATCATCGCTCCACCAGAGAGAAAGTACTCTGTCTGGATCGGTGGTTCCATCTTGGCCTCTTTGTCCACTTTCCAACAGATGTGGATCTCGAAGCAAGAGTACGACGAGTCTGGACCAACCATTGTTCACCACAAGTGTTTCTAAGAGCGCTCGTGTCTTTAGTTATACACGCCGTATTCTTGCGAAGGCCACAGTATGCTTTCCTTTAAAAGTATAATCTTCTACATGTTAAACACAATTGTTTTGAAAGCAATTTATATAAAATGGAAGATATCAAATGACTAGTTCGGTCTGAACCATGTAGCCGTCTTTCTACTTGATGTCTAAGTGCGGGGTTTTATCCTTCACTCTGCCCAAAACGCATTGGGGAGCGTAGCGTGCAATGACATTGTCTTCGTGCAACATGTCAAAACTCTCCGTTGCGTCGCGCCCAGCAAATTTAAGAATAGATTCGCGACCACCTGGATGATCGTTCAAAAATGGAGTCAAGTCCATGACCACATTTTTGACAATCACCCAGCAGTCACCTTCAGTGTTGTGTTTGGCCACCTCCTCTTCTGTGAAGGTCTTGGAAGGGATTTCGAACTGGGTGTAGCCCTTGTCGTTTTTTGTTTCTTGGGTTTTTGAAGGTGGCTCTGAAGGTGCTGCGGTGGTTTGAGTACCTTTACTATCGTTGAGAGCGGGTGCTTCCTCGCCGAGATCAATGGTTATTTTCTTCGAGTATGGGTCGATGTGAAGACTGATCTGAGACAAGCGATCAACGGCACTCGACGACTTTTCTGAACTGTTTTCAGACAACTTTTTCAACAAAAGACTGGACGCCTGATCAGCAGCCAACCGGCCATAGACAACACAAGCCAAAAGAGAGGAACCACCTAGTCTGTTGTGGCCATGGACTCCACCGGCGACTTCACCTGCAGCAAATAAGCCGTCAAATACATTTTCCTGATCTCCATCTTGGTGGATCACTTGCGTCTTATCGTTGATCTTCACGCCTCCCATAGTGAAGTGTAGCACTCTGGCGATGAACGCAACGTGGTAATTGTTGTTCTCTTCCATGTCATAGGGAGTTGTGGGGAAGTACTTCTTACCGAAAGCGTCATTTTTCTCGCCCTTGGCAGCATTATTGTAGTCGGAAATGGTGGCTTGCAACTTCTCAAAAGGCACCCCGATCTCGTCTGCCAACGCCTTGCCCGAAACAGTCCGCAATAAATTTCTCTGCGTGTAGTGCTTAATATGGAACTCCAAGCGCAGTTCACTCTGGGAGTTCAAAACAAGTCTGAGAGGCCCGTTTCCTTTCTGCAACTGCTTGAGCATTTCGCCACTAACGTAGTCTCTGGTGCCGAGCTCGTCACAGAATCTGTCACCATTCTTGTTAAGAATGATACCTCCCTCGCCTCTGAGAGCCTCGGCTCCAAGAAACAAAAACCGCGGTTGCTTTTTGCCTGAAATGGCCTCTGTATCGTGGAAATCAATAAGACCCGTAGGGTGCACTTGCACCTTGTCCATGTCGATGCCCACGCCCGCATTTTTCATGACGATTTTCTGACCATCTCCAGTGGCGTGGTTTCCATTGGTGGAGGGAAGATCGATGATGTCTGGACGGTACTTGCGCAATAAGGAGTTTTTGGTGAAGTCCGCCGCGTAGCCTCCGGTGGCCATGATGACGGGTCCAAGCAACTGGCTCTTTTCCTTGGTCTTCATGTCCTTATATTTGACACCTCTGACTACAGAACCGTTTTGATCGTCAATCACTAGGTCAATGACCTGAGTGTTTTTCAAAATCACCACTCGGTCTGGCTCGGCCTCGGCCAAGTTCTCCAACGTCTCAAGTAGTTTATACGTGATGGCCATACCCGGGAATTTTGCGTCTTTTCCACGATGTGTTCTGGACTGCGAGTGGCCACCTAAACGGGACACCACCGACAAATCCAAGCCAAAGACCTCCTGGAGCCAGTGCACGGCATCTGCGCTATTATGCGTGAGAACCTTAATGAGTGCAGGGTTTGCTCGGTCTTTGGCAGTGGCCAAGGTATCCTTGAAAAACAGATCTACCGAATCCGGAATGCCCAATTCGGTTTGGGTTCGGGTGAGCGCCCCGTTTATACCCAGAGTCGCTTTGCCGCTGTTTCCGCTAAGAAACCCCTGCTTATCCAAAAGCACCACGTTGGCTCCACGAAGATACGCTTGGTGCGCAGCAGATAAACCGGCCAAGCCACCGCCAACAATGATGATTGGGTTGCTCGGAAAAGACATAGTTTTTAGGGGCTTTGTGAAATATCGGAAAGGCGAGATGGGTGTTGCAACTGTAGTTGGTGCAGAACTTACTGAGTATCCTGACGTAGTAGTTCCAGTCAATGGAAGGGTAGATGCGTCAGCAGTTATACAAGCAATCAGTACGAACGGTGAACGATGGAAAGAAGCAAGAAAGAAGAAGCACGTTTGAAAATGTGAATCTCACCTTTTGGATTCTGAGCCCCAGTCCCCACACTGTGCACGCATTAACTGCTTGCTTATCAAAAGCCCAACGCGATTCGCTTCAGGATATCCGACGCGCCTGCACACTGGGCCGGGATTTTGCGGGGTTTTTAGCGTGTGCGGTGGGGCTCGCTTTTCCTCGGGACTGGTGTGGGGATTCCGACTAAAGCTAGCGAGCTCAGAGTGCTTCCGGTATCTCAATTATAATGGAAAAGCTTTTTGGTGGCACTTTTGGGGGTATTTCTTGTAGACGCGTGTTATGCATGACCCCAGACGGAAAACAATGTTCAGACGTCTCTGACCAATTGAGTAACAGTTGGCGAAGTAGGTTGCCGGTGTTTGGCTCGAAGGCATAACTCCGGGATCGAAAATAATAGAAAGCCTGTGATGGCTCGAAACGCTGACGATCGAAACAATAAGTATGAATCGAAAGGCTTGCACGACAAGCTAGGCGTAGTGCCCGTTGGTGGGTATTGCTGGCCCGTGAGCAATCCTACTGACAATGCAGATGTACTTTCAGATGCACTTTTTGCAGATGCAGATTTGCCAGAATTGGCCATAGCTGAAGAGCAGTGTCGAAATGTTTCCAAGTTGCCGAACATAGGTATTGTTGCGGTGGTATTATTGCGGACCATTGTCCCTGTTGCTTGTGGTTGCGACCCTTTTCGCACCCAACAAGAGGAGCCACGCGAGTGCAAGTGGGGTCGTCCTATGATATGTTCATAGAGCCGTCAGCAGATATTTCTCTGTCGGACCATGAAGTGCGTATTCTGGTAATAAACTTCAGAAACACTCCACTGTTTCAGCTCGGTTCATTTCACATCAATGTTGATGTGGCCATTCGCAATGATTGAGGCTGTTGGATTAGGCCATTATTCACGGTCGCTTCATGGCAGAAACAAGACCATTCTGACGGAAACTGGAAAATCGAGAAAGCGCAACCCAGACCCCTTTCGCCGTGGGACCCATCACTCCATTGTAGGATTCCTAATTCAGGAAGGCATCAGAAATCACGGGTCGGCATAATATACCTGGTTCTGAAAACTTTCGTGAAACTTTTTTTCCTGCTCAAACGGAGGGAGCTTGTGTACCATGATCCAATTCTCACTTGACGTAGAATAAAGGGACCATCCAGGTAGCACCCCCATACCACGTTCAAGTGAAGGAAATAGAGAATGACATTCTGGCGGCATTTCGGCCAGATCGCAGATCATATCAGAAACGGGTTTAGCTGGCTTCTTTCTTCTGACGGTGACGTGCTCCATTCTCATAACCCCATTCTTTAGCTTCAAGATTAGAGTGCCAAGCCCTTTGTAAATTCCCTACACATTGTTTGAGCTAGAAGAAAGGCTACCACGTAGGACAAACAATCGAAACTTTGCGGGTATGTATCTCGCCAGAGAGATTACTAAATTCAGCCCGTTGCAACATTTGTTTTGAATTCTCGCTCCATGAAATAACTTGCTCTTGCATATCTTTTATCAGCCGTTAACCTTTCGTGCCGTAACCGAGCCAGGTCTTGGCAAAAATTTCACCCAACACCGCGATCTGTTCCAAACACCGCATTTGAAGCCCTTTGGAAGTTGCAGCTAGCCAGATACAAAGTCCTTCTATTCGAGACATCTCCAACTGTGCTAGCAAGGACATTGAAAACTTTCCACAAATTTTTCAGCCCACTTCATCCGCTCAAGGCTCCGGCAAGGTCTTTCCCCGGTCGGCTTGCCCGATCTTATTGTCCCAAACAATATGACACGGTGAAATCATGAAAGTAGGCTAAGAGATAGCTTAGCTTCTCTCTCGGTAGTTGCTTTTTCTCTAAGCCATAGAATATCAGAGCGTGTTTTGAATGCACTTTAGTGAAACAATGGAAACAAAGTAGTCGAGGCTCAGCACCCGAGATGAAATGTTATTTCAAAGTGAGCATAAAGGACCATCTGCCGCTTCTTTCTTCGCTCTTGGTTTTTTTGTTCTCTGATCACAAACTCGACCATGAAATTCAAACGCTTGATCGTATTCCTAGTTGGCCTCCTGCCAATTGTGGCAGCTCCAGACTATGAGCCAGTCACCCAGGGCGAGACGTTTCTGGGGTTCGCAGCCATTTTTCACGAAGTTCCTCCGGCACCCAGCCGACTGCTTGCAGCCAACCAGTTTTTGAGCCTTTTTGATCTGGAAGTGTCTGAAATAGTCCGAGGAGTGACCGTGCCGTCTTTTGATTTCACCTCCTCTAAAAACGTAAAGTGTATGGCGTATGAAATAACTGGATATTTCAGGGCCACCACTACAGGAAAGCACACGTTCTTCTTCAAAAACGGAGATTCGTCTTCGCTCCAAATTGGTGCGGGCGACATGTGCTACAACAAGGTGCATGCTAGTGTTTCTGACACTTTGGATATTGATCCTACCGGGAAGGACCCATACAAGCGAGCAAAGGTGCATCTCAAAAAAGACAAGTTGTACCCTATAAAAATTGTTCATTGCATCAAGGGAAATGACATTGATGTTTCGCTTATGCTCATACCTCCAAATTCTGATGTGCCGCTTGATGTCACCGACGACATTTTGCAATACAAATATGCCGACGATTTCACTCCAGTCAAGTCCACTTCTTTTCGCACATCACGAAAGAAAGTATGCGAGCCGCCGTTTGAGGTGAGGAAGGGGTTGGAGGTGAGGGCATTCGAACTCAACTCAACCACTAAGCCAAAGGAGCTGCAAATGTACATTTCTGGCTATCAGAAATCCGATTTCAAATACGAGATCCCGTTTGAAAGACTCAAAAGCTCGCTTCAGATATATGGAAAGCCACTCACAAACCAGTCCTTTGCTCTTGAGTTGACAGGGTACTTCAAGCCCCTGGAATCGGGGTTTTTCAACTTCACCTTGAAGGCTCATGGTGTTGCAGCTCTCCAGATAGGCCCAGGAGTTTCCATTCCTAAACCGGTGCACTTTGGACAAATCAACCAGAAATGGGTCAAAATAGACTTCCGAGTTTCAAACCGCAAGAGACGTGAGGTGAGGGTCAATCTCCAAGAGAATCTTTACTACCCAATTAGGGCAGTGCTAATCAACGATAACCCAAGACCGCGATTTATTTTGGAATTGGAAGATCCCTTGGGAAGAGCTTTGGATTTATCTGCCGTGTCGCCGCTCGAGTTTGACAATCTTGTCGTGGATCTACCTATGGAGCTAGCTGCAAAAACGACTCCTATGTGGGACGAGAATCCTGAAATTCCGTCAGTTCCACAGCCAGTTCGGGTGAATGAGTCACCCACACCTGAGTCGAGCCAACCCACTGATGAACTAAGCGATTCTCCTCTTGATTCGCCGAGCGATTCACCAATTGATGAACCAGTCGATGTCCCAATCAAGGAACAAATCGGTGGTCCAGTTGATGACCCAGTTAAAGATTTGATCAATTCCTTCCCACTTATGGAAAGTGGCATCGTGGATCCGATCGAGCTAGGATTAAGTTCCTTGTTCGCGGAAGAAGGAAAGGCGCCTACAAAGGATCTGGGTACATCTCTTTCGGGACTCGTTTCCAACTTCGGTAGTCTCGATCCGCCCGTTCAGCCACCCCAAGATGTGGCAGGCGATGGTGCCCTTGCTCTTTCAGACTCGAAGAGTGTGCCTTTGGCAGATACTACGGAGGAGACAGAAACTGAGTCTGAGAGAACTCCAAGTACTAGTGTGGCTGAGAACAGCCTGTCCCAGGAGAATGGTTCGACTCCTACTCAAGTGGAGGAGAAAGCAGTTGGAGCACAAGAAGCGAATGGAGAAACAAAAGAAGTAACAAATGAAGGAACAAAAGGAGACATAAGTGCAGCAACGAATGACGAATCAAAGGAATCAACAAGTGGAGAAATTGCTGACGCCTCGTTGGTGAACAATGATTCTGCTCTGTCTGCGAATGAATCTGCTTCATCTGTGAAAAATTCTGTGAATGAGTCTGCTCCGCCTGTGGAGGAATCTGTTCAGGCGGTGAAAAACTCTGCTCAAGCTGTGACGGAAGACTCCAGTCTGTCTACGAATTATGACTCTGCATCTGTGACAAATGATTCTGCTCCATTGCTGAAGAACGATTCTGCGGCGACTCGGGGGACAAGCAATACTAATGCAGACAATCCTGAAATGGGCGAGAAAGAAGCAGCAGTCTCCATACTCGAGGCTGGGTCCAGGTCATCATATGTGGCCAATGCTTCCATGGTCGCCGCTACTTCCATATACAACTTCTCTTTGGGGGAAACTTCCACTTGGGGGGAAATTTCCACTTTAAGGGAGACGTCCTCATCCATGAGCTTCTCTTCGTCCACTGGTATCTCTTTCATTGAGGCGGCCTTGTCCAAAACAGAGGAGACTACTCGAAATTTCACAGAAAGCAGGGTCTTCTCAAAATCTAGTGATTCGAATCTTTCGAAGGTCTCAGATGCGGTGTCTTCGCAAGTCCCATTTTTAGAAAAAGAGCACATCTTCCCGCCTGCCACCTTGGCTATTCAGCAGATTAAGGAGTTGAGGACAAGTATGACGGCTGCACTTTCACGAAGGATCTCATACAACAAAAGCTCAGAAAGCTCCAAGTTTCCCACTTCTATTTCTCAAAGTTCACTATCATGTGGGAGAAAGGTAACGGACGAGCCATGTCCTACTCTTCAGAAAAGCGATTGCACGGAAGGGACGTCAAAAAACAACCACATTTTGACAGCTGGCGGTGAAGATAAATTGGGAAATGTGGTAGTCACTGGACTTTTGAATGTTGGAAGTGACGAAGATGAGATTTTGGCGAGAATTCAGACTGTTGCTCAATTGGACCTCTCTGCTAGCGATAGTATGGACGATGGATTCGACCTGTCCACCAGTTTCTACACCGAGTATGACGCCTCTGGAGAGAAAGAAGAAGAGATATTTAAGGAGTTTACTCTTTCAAATGACCCGCATCACGAAAACACGGTTCTGACATTGATAGAGGAAAATGATGACGAGTCACTCCTCACGGAAAGTCTCTTCTTGAACCTTCTGTTGTCTTTTCAAGAAGACGCTTCGGTACAGAGTTCTGCCCCAAGCATTCCACTCACTTCTGTAGAAGCAAGTGCCGAAGCGGTATCTTCCATCAGTCAGCTCGAAAATGAGGAGAGTGATGCTAGTGATTCTCGCACCATTGTGTACCACGGTTGCGGGCCAGTGAATTCCGTTAGCGTTTCGTTTGCCTTCACAGCTACGATAATGCTTTTCTTGTGATGCAGTTAGATTATTGAGCGGACTGTGGCGGTAGGGTTTGAACTATAATATGGCCCATGAACGTTCCGTAAGTCATTACATCATTGCTATCAAAGTACTAAACTATTCACTCCTCGAAAACCTCATCTTCCACCGCTCGTTGAACACCGTACTTCTCTGAGAGAGTGTCGAGTGTGTGCATGTCCTCGTCGCTCAAAGTGAAGGTCTTCAAATTTGACAAGATTCTCTCCTTCTTCGAGGATTTGGGCAAAACCACAGTGTCACGCTGCACGCCCCAGGAAACTAAGACTTGGCCCACATCCACCTTGTTCCTTTTCGCAATATCAACGATAGTGTCATTCGTGACCAAGGTAGTCTCTGAGGATCCCAAGGGACAGTAGCACTCAATAACGATTCCCTGATCCTGAAACCATTTCGTCAATTCCGGCTGTGGCAACAATGGGTGGCCTTCAATCTGGTTCACCACTGGCTTCACTGTAACACCTGGGTCTGCCAAAAGTTTCCTGGCCTTGGCCACAGTGAAGTTGGAGATACCAAGAGATTTGACTCTTCCGGTGTCCAACAATTTCTGCATTTCCTTGTAAGTGTCGACGAAGTCCCAGTCCTCGTAGGGTGTCTCCGTGGCAGGATCAAGAGACTTGGGCCAGTGGAGCAAGTACATGTCCACGTAGTCCAAGCCCAATTTATCCATCGACGCATCGAAGGCGCCTCTCACGTTCTTGTGGTCAAAGTTCCACAATTTGGTGGTGAGGAAGATTTCCTCTCTGGGAAGACCACATTCTCTGATTCCCTGGCCAACCTCTTTTTCGCAGCCGTAGTGGGCAGCAGTGTCAATGTGTCTGTAGCCGTTGTTCAAAGCGAACGAAACGGCCTCCACACACTCGTTGCCTTTGGCCAACCACGTGCCTAGGGCAACGGCAGGGATTTGCTTGCCGTTGTTCAAATGGTATGTTTTGGTGTTAATTTGTGCTGTCATAGTCGTAGGATTGAGTGCGGAAATTAGGGTGGGTGCAAAATTCTCTTTAGATTGTGTTATGGGGACTTGTGGAAAATATGGCTCTTTTATATAGGGTGGAGAGATTGGACTATTGCAGATTCATTTAGATCTTTCTTATAAAGTCATCGCTCTTGGCGCAAGCATTGGTTCGGATAGCAACGGTGGAGTTCCGGAGGTTGCGGTTGCGTTCGGGGTTCGTGGCCCTGGCCTTGGATCTAGTGAGCCCCTCGATCACGTGCTCCACGACTCGATCTGCTTTGTGAATCTGTATCCAGACCCATTGGGCAACAATAGCTTAAATAGAAATACTGGATTCTGCCAATTGTATGATTGATGGCATGTATCACTGTAACTAGATGAGCGTCTGCAATTTGGTCCATGTCACGTGACTGCCCTGTCCGCGATTCTGGTCACTTGGTCACGAATTGTTCGAACGAGTCCGGCTACATGCTGGAATTTTTTTTTCTTTTTATTGTAGAAGCTAATCTTCACATTTTCACTGAGTCTTTCCTTGATTTTCTCGTTTGTGCATGGTGGTTTTTGCCACTGTTGGTGGGCAAGTGTCGTTGTTTAAATCCTCGCAGAAGTTTAGCAAAATTCAACTGGTAATTGAACTAAATTAGCTATTCCTAATATTATTAAATTCATTACTAATACAAACTAGTGTTAACTAATAATACAGCATATTCTGCGTGAAATTGTAAACCAACTGTTTTTGATTCATGAAAAGGAGGATAATCTTATATTATCTATCGTGCTTTGCGATTCATTTATCTACCACCCCAGCAGACAAGTACTCCGGTATTCCAAATAATTCAAGAGCCTCCGCTAATTTGACGTCCCTCTCTCAGAATGCCTTGTCCTTAGAAGACAACATGCTTGATCACTGAAGGAGGAAAAATCATGCGGAAGCACATCTTGATGTGTTTAATGAGCCGATGTGGTTACTGCAAGAGCAACCTGCGCGTGTTGTAGTTATGTGCACTGATATCCGTGACCCACCACCTAAATCGTTCAAAGAATAGATCTACTAAATGAGATCCAGAATACCATAGCTCGGGATTGGAATTTCTGCCAAGCTGCTGGCTTCTTCTTGTCCCCAAGGCATTGCATATTCGTGTCTTCGGCATCGCCCTTTAGATTATTAAAGTCCTCCTTTTCTATCTCCCGAATTTAGAGAGCCATATATGGATATTTATATCCTGTGAATAGATATATGTCCCTGACGACCGTCGTGTAGTACTCAACTGTTTATACTATTCTCTTCCCCCCGGGGAACTGGGGTTCCTTTTCGAGTTAAATGCCTCATGCAATCTCAAAAAATCACGAGAATAAAATGAGTCTTGAATTCGGGGTGGTTCGTAGGAACGCCATCGGCAGCAGGTTGTTGTAGTGTAGTTGGGGAAGGTGTGTTGGACATGTATAAAGAGCGATGGAAAATCACTGAGGAAGAACCAGAGTAATGGACGTTCGTATAGACGTCCCCTTTGTCTTCTTTAATCGTGGAGACTACCTGACATACCCCGTCGCTTGAAGACAACGTCGAGCTTAGAAATCCAGACTAAGCTTCTCGTGGAAGCGTTCTTTTTTGGACATTGCAATAACTGAAACCATTCTTTGAGCATCCACTTTGTACATAATGTGAGGCAGTTGCTGTAGTTTCAGTTCAAATATGCTGATTCATACGACGTTCCGAAACTTAAGCTACTAGTGGAAGTGAGTGTTCCGGTTCCTCGAGCGAGGCTCTCAATACTCAAAAGACCAAATTCGAGGGCAAACACGGGCTTCTCTATTCCCATTAATGGAGAAAAGTAGCAAACACCATTTGATAGCAGAAGCTGCGCTCAATCCAGGAGAGAACTTCATGTGTTAGACGATGCAGAGGCTGCTTAGCGAGCACGTGAACAGACCCAGAGACGCTTTTTACTGAGTTAATCTGATTTCGAGATGTAGTTGTATCGCAACAGTGACCCTTCAGGAGAAGTTGAAACTCCAGTGAGATAGTGGTCTTTCACAGTGGAAGTATCGAAAGTATGATTTTCGTGTGAAAGACTGGTCTCGACAGCAGTGGTTGAAAGCAGTTGCATGATAGTCTAATAGAAATGACAAGACATTCTCGACGGTACTCAAAGGATAAGTGGATTTGGCTTAATCTGTGCCTCATTTTCACCTACCAAATTGAGTCAGGAGCACCACATAATGGTCCAGGTAATACAGGTTTCCTCCGAAGCTGATACCAATGTTTTGCTGAGCTTTTGCTCTTTAGATTTAGCCTCGTTCCCAAATTATATCCTGGAATACCGCTATCGAAGATCTCCATGGAGAGAATTAGCGTTCATTTCGTATTCTGCTCGGTTTTACCAGCTCAGTTACCCTGAAAAGCCTTCCCTCCGTTCTATAGGAGAGACTTTAGCGACTCATTTCGATTGAAGTTGGAACCGGCGTGACCCAAGACTCTCGCAAAAAAGCCTTAAACAAGATTAGTGTCGTCCGGATCCTAAAAGAACGGCCGACAAAGCGTACCGACAATACACCAAGTCCGACGCCCACTGCGTTAGTAAGCTTTTGCCAAGGTTTCTAGCCAGTTTAGTTTGTTGATGTTTAAGGTTTCCTTGTGCCGGTCGGCTTCATTGGGAAGCCAACCCTGGTGTGGAAGTTTAAACTTCAGTAGCTTCTATGCCTGTCAAACAGGGCGGGCATTCTCCTGTCTAGGGCGCCATTCAATGTCACCGCTGCATTGCTGGCACATCGTGGTCTGAGGCTCTTCAGGTGATCAGAAGCACTTGCTGCTTTTCTGCTTGCGTGTGCAAACGGCACCTGGTGGTTTCCTCCGCTTTTCTCAATATCCGTTTTGGGATAGCAGATGGAGGTGTGACGGAAACCCTCGCGACCGGTGACGTAAGACGCTTATTCTTACACCTTTTGCATGCCACGTCCGCGTATACCCGAGCGGAAACAGAATCCCGCATGGAGAATGTGGATTCTCCCTCTACGAAAGTGACCAACAACCGAACGTATCGTCCTCGCTTTCGAATACGGGTAGGCGCTATGCCTGCTTTGGTTGTGAACTGGTTAGTGTACTTTTCGGGGAGGGCGGCAACTTCGCTGGGGTGACTCCTCCATTAGCCCTCTATACATAATTCCCCTCGGCACGAAGAAATCCGCAGGCGAAGAAGCCAATCTAGTAGCTCTGCGATATTGCTGCGATATTACTGCCGCAATTTCTGGAAATCCCACACGCCGTTTAGGCTGTCTCGAGAACAGTATCGAAAGTTCCCTCAGAAGATACAGAGTAGTGGAAGCTAGGTGGAGATTTGGCCCGTTGTTTGACGTGTGCAGGCCGCATACGACGTGGTGACAACGGGTGAAATAAGGTTGTGGGGCTCCCATCCTTCTGCACCACCACCAATTCCACAAGCCTCGTAAAGCCGAACCTTATTTCTAGAACGAGCTACATCATTAACCTGTGGGCCACAACAAAATAAACTTCGACCACGACAAAAGTCTTGACTTAACCTAAAACCTATCCTTAGAATGGAAGATTGCTCCCGACGTTGATCGTACCAGGCAACATTAGGCGGCCCACTTGATTGGTTTATCCGGAGAGTAGAGGTGGTCCAGAAACCCATGGCTCAGTCCCATCATGCGCGTCCAAATATTCGGCTCCCCCGGGACTTGTGTGCATGCTACTAGACCACAGATTCAAATCTGGGCGATCCAACAAAAGGGGAAGATACGACGAATACAGAAGGTAAGGGATCCTGGAAAATGGCCAGGGCTGCATCCGGAACGTCCATGGCTATCTCAGATGCCACGCGGCAAGCGGGTCTGCCTGCATTCCCAACCATTTCTTAAGTTTGCTCAAGCTGCACATTCCCTGACATACGAGACGTATTTCGAGTCTCCAGAGCCCTGGAATTTCGAGGTTCTTCGATCGGAGAAAATACGAAATTGCGGCGTTGTGAAGAATCGTGGCAACGGACGACGAGTCAAAAAAAACCATGCTTTTCAAACGTACTACACAGGTGCTGTACGCGGCCTACTTCACCGACGCTCCCCCGTTTTATATTTCCTAGTACGGGCATCAATTCACGCCTCCCAAGACGTTGTTTGCATCTGTCAATCAACTCTGCAAGCCTGCACGTGGCGACGCACAACACGGATCGCGGGCAACTCTTGCATGCAGGCGCTACAAACCCGCTTAAATATACCATCATGGTTTCCCTAACTAAAGCTTGTTCATTGATGCAACACGGATAAAATAGAGAAAGGATAGGCCATCCCTTGACCCATTTTGTGATTTCCATCTTGAACCCTTTCTAGTGATCAGGGCATGACAAATACCTTCGTTAGATATACGTCTACAAGGCATCATTAATCTGGTAAAGCCCTCTTTAGCACTCGCGCAGATGCGACGATGGGATCCTTTCCGGCAGTGGACCGGTCAAAGCGGGGACGTATTCCCCATATCGGTAATGTTGCCACAACAAACCTGCGCCACGTGCCGTTGCCTTTCAGCTTTAGCTGGCGTGCATAACGCAGTGAGCTCTAGGTTGCAAAACGCTAGACTCGGAGCGGCTATTGGATTCGTTTCTGCTCCGTGGATTGACGGGACAACGTTCACCACCAACAGGTGAAAATTGGGGCATCCAGATAAAAGGCTGCCGCCGGGCATGTCCCGGGGGAGGATATTGATTTTTTTTTCTCCTCATCACTCTATCTTTTCCCACTATGAAAGCAGGCTTTCGCGCGGTGGCCGTGGCCATCACGTACCTCGTCAGCCAGGTATTAGCTGTGACAATTACACAAAATACAGTCGAAATCTCTGTAATTAACTTGACCTTCGGCGACCTCATCATCGACCTGGGAGTCTACTACTCCATTGTGGACAATGCACTTACTACTTTGGCAGGATCTGTTCAGAACAACGGTGGATTCTACGTCACCAGTGCCAATGGATTAACGTCCTCGGTGGCTATGGTGGGCGCCTCCTTTTCTAACGCCGGGACAGTTGCGTTTAACTCCTTGACTGCTACTGTGCTCTCGACATACGACATTGCTACTGTGGGGTCCTTCCTGAACACTGGTGACATGTACTTCGGTATTTCTGGTGCTGCGCTTGTTGGCTCGCCATTCACTATCACGTCTGTATCGGACTGGACCAACTCCGGAATGATTGTTTTCGAGAGAGCTTCTGGGGCCCCTGCTCTTGTTGTACTCGAACAGGTGCTTGGAGCGGGTGGTCTTTCTTCGATTACAAACGCTGGTTCGATTTGTTTGTACAACACAGACTGGTTACAAACCACCAACATTGAGGGCAGTGGTTGTATTACTGTTGGCGCGGGGTCGCAATTGAACTTGCAGCTTGCGGTGGGAACACTCTTGTTCTCAATTGACCCAACACAGACAATCAATCTTGCTGCCGCAGACTCCGAATTGAGCGTGCTTGGCTTGACCGTGAGTTTGACAGCACTGTATCCGATTTACATTGTGACAGGCTTTGGTGGAGGCAATGTTATCAACATCAACCTCTTCTTCACATCCTTCGCATACGATATTGTCACGGGTACCTTGACCCTCTCGTCGGTTCTTTTCTCCGGTGTTTCTTTCCAGATTGGTCTTGGATACAAATCAAATTTGTTCTCTACGCAAGTTGCCTTGACTGGCAGAAGTATCACCTATAGCGGGCCTGCACCCAACGGTGCACCTGCAGTCTGTGCCTGCACTCCCACTTTTCCCAGTGTCACCACCACGCCAATCGCGTCCTTCACTACATACACGACTGTAGTGACGACGACTTATTCTGATGCCTCCGTGTCTACTGATCTTGATGTTGTTGTTGTCACAACGGACTCTGATGGGTTAGAAAGTACTACCACGTCTATTCTCGGTGAGTTTCAGGAGTACACTACTACGTTTACGACCACTGCAAGCGATGGTTCCGCCGAGACTGAATCTGGTGTGGTTGATGTAACTACTGACTCCGCCGCCCTGTTCTACACCTCTACTTCATTGTTCCCATTGACCAGTGCTACCAGCAGTGACACAAGCAGTGCTACCAGCAGCGCTTCAAACAGTGCTACCAGCAGCGACACAAGCAGTGACACAAGCAGCGCTTCAAACAGCGGCTCAAGTGGTGTCTCAAACAGTGCACCATCGTTCACCACGTACACTACTGTTGTGACCACCACTTACTCAGACTCATCTGTTTCTACCGACCTTGACGTTGTTGTCGTGACTACTGATTCGAATGGATCTGAGAGCACCACCACTTCTGTTGTTGGTGAGTTCCAGGAATATACCACCACCTTTACGACTACCGCAAGTGATGGTTCTACTGAGACTGAATCTG